>JAQFZX010000913.1:0-41111 GCA_034682405.1 Hydroisotoma schaefferi | reverse complement strand
TTGAGGGTTACAAGGGTGACACTCTTAGGGGTTTGAGGATTGCAAGGGTCACACTCTTAGGGGTTTGAGAATTGCAATGGTCACACACTTAGGGGTTTGAGGGTTACAAGGGTGACACTCTTAGGGGTTTGAGGATTGCAAGGGTCACACTCTTAGGGGTTTGAGAATTGCAAGGGTCACGTTCTTTGGGTTTTGTTGTCACAAGGTCTCAGAATCATGCTCTTGGTTTGTTTTGGGAATTTAAGACCATTTGGCTTTACGATTTGTTACTTGACTCTGTGTGGTAAATCGCGTATGCTAAAAAAACGTTAAATAAAACCTTTAAAACTGTGAAATATTTCGTTGAAACAAACAATATTAGTACTACTCTTGAGCCCAAACCCTTTAGGATTTGCAATCCCTTTCCCTGCCTCCTTACTTATTATTATGATGTGCTGAATGAAACCATAAATGCAGAGCCCAATTATAATAATAAGAATTAGGGATATAAATCAACCAGGTTGATTAAGCAGATTACACTCCATAAAGCAACACAAACTACTTCTTCTGGGGGCTAAAGAAACATGACGTGCGACGGGAAAAAACTGCATAACAAAACATGACATGCAATCCACCTCTACCCCCTTTCCTTAGCCCACCACCCCCTCCCTCCTCTCTATTACATTTTAATATAACATTATCTTCTTATAACATTATACTCTCCAAAATGTTCATTTATCTTGAATAAGAAATAAGAGTTTGGACTTGGGTCGTGTATTTCTCAGTTCTTAACCACCTAATCATGTGAAATCCAACCTATCGGGTGAAAACTTTAAAAACCGACAAACCAAAATTTATTTCACTACTCTACAACTTTGGGTATCACATTGTTTTATGAGAAAATATACAACTACAATCTACTTCGAGATAATTTTCAGTTTGATTGTGAAATCTGGACCTCCATGCGAATCAATCTGCTGCACTCAACAAAAAAATGTGCAAAGGTAAATAAAAGCGATGACGTAAAAAAGTACAAAATTCTTGAACCAAATTCTGACATTCGTACTTTTGTTATTTCAATTAATTCCCAAAAACATATTTTCTTGCAGAATGCAATTAAAAATCGGAGGAGAAAATGCCTTACAGAAAAAATCCCATAATTATTACCGTTTTTAAATAATAATTGAAAAACCTACGGTAGAAGCCCCCTTTTTTGCATACTTTCTTTTAAAACTTTCAGGCTGGCTTATTCCTCTTTGCGATACTCCTTCCCAAGTACATGGCTAAACTTATGAATAAGATATTGTAATTCTGAATTCGTTCACTGCTTCAACAACCAGAGAGATATTAATTTACATGCTAACTATTCCATACAAGACTGTATCGTATCATTCAAACCTGCTCTAGTACATACTTATAACAGACAACTTTGTAGTAGTAGTAGTAGCAGTAGCAGTTAAAAGTAGTAGTAGTAGTAGTAGTAGTAGTAGTATTAGTAGTAGTAGTAGTAGTAGTAGCAGCTATAGTAGAATCCAGCAGGATTACTTGTCTTATGTTTTTAGATGAGATTCCTTAGTTAAGTTGTAGTAGCATTTGTAGCAGCAGACTAAACTACAGGGAATTCAGCTAAAATGTTGAGTATAGTAGAAGTATTATTATTATAAAATAGTAGTATGAAAAGGCTGGAGTTTAGAATCATAAATCCTGTGGGGAAGCAATAAATTATCCTAAAGAATTACAATTCCCTTATCTGACATTCTATGAAATAACCACCGCCACTCGCTTCTTCCACTTTCCCTCTTCTTTAGCCATAATAATAATATTCCTCGGGTAGTTTTGCAATCTCATCTTCCGTTAAAATATTCGTCAGATAATAATTGTTGGTGTGAATGAGGATAAGTTGACCTGAGTGAAGTACCCTCCAGTCGTCAGTTCATTCTGATAAGGTCCACCAAGGGCAAGAGTCAGGCAGAGCAGGAGTTATGGCCAAATTCATCTTATCAGAATCCATAAAGGAGAGTAGGAATTTAACACTCGCTACACCAAAACCTCAACCTACCAATCATAGCATTTTATCCTCTCAGTTTTGATTATATGAGATTTATTACATCCACAAATGAAATTGGAAGAGAAGATCTAACCATCACTAACCCAGAACTTGGGTTTGCGCTGATGTATACCTGCTTTGCAGACCGATAGGACTTAATTTAGTGTTGGAAATTGTACAGAAAGATTGATTAGAATTGAATTATAAAGGAAGAATTGCGTTAACCTTCCGCAGACAACCATTGTTTTAAGATACAACAGTTTCAAAGTATAAAAGTGTGATTATGAACTATTGATTTGATGCTAAACTAACCTTTTTTATGCTCAGTTTTAGATTATTTTTCTACGACATATTACTAAGCATCTTCTCGAATGTAACAATAAATATTTACGTTAACAAGTTTAAATTGGGTGTTAGACTACAGGATAAATTCCAAACGTCTACTTGCCTCCTTTAAACCTTACTTTTACCCTTTGATCCACCAGAATTACAGTTATAAAAAACAAGTAAATAAACCCGTAGAGTAGTTAAATAAATTTCCAAACTTAAAATCTTCATCTCTACTGATTCAATTCCTATATTTTTTCCATCCAATCCTCAAAATAAACCCCTCAACTTATTATAATTATACTTTCTCTGAACCCTAAAATCTCAAACTTTCACCAGGGATTTCAGCAATCCCTCTCACCAATTTCCTCTCTCAAGTTTCAGTCTCATGCTAAAAGTATCCTTAACTTCATCAACATAAACACGAACATCATCAGAGGTTTGGTAGCTTAGCTATTCCTACCCAAACTTTTCCAAGAATCCCTACTCTCTCTCCCTACAGATGCATTTATGTTTCCTCTATTTTTTCCACTTGTGTAGCTAGCAGCTACTCTTGTGTAATAAACAACCCTGGAGAACTAGAGTAGTATCCTTTCCTTAACTAAACTTAACGCATAAACACAAGACAGAGAAAAAGCGAGGAAAAAAGTCCCTTGACTCTTACCTTTTTGGAAATACAAGACTGTCTCAACCTTGTTTTGTTCTTTCCAGTTCTGAGTAGAGGAGTCTCTTGGGTCGATTGTCAAATTCAATCCACGAGTTCTTATTATTCCCTTTTTTTCTTAAAAAAAAGAAGGAAAACAAGTGGTTGTCCCTTTTTTTATCAGTTCAGTGTAATTCTATTGAATAAGGATGACTGTTTATGCATAAGGTCCAATGCGGCCGAGTTCAACAATCACTTTTTAACCTTCTTCTCAAACTCCTCAACTTTTATGACACTCTCATAACAATAAATAAGTTTTATTACAGCCTCCTTATCTTTCCTTATGCTACCAAACTTACAGAGAGTTTCACTTTCCCTCACAAATCCTCTCTACCTTTCCTATTGATAGGTTTACTTTCGGGGTGGTTTTTTCCCAGCCAATTATACCTTTTTTTAATGTTTTTTTTTTAAAAATTGTCCTACTTTCTCGGGGTGTTATTTTTGCAGTAAAAACTTAAACGAGTGAAAGTTCTTTTTTTCTTAAGGAAATGTAATTTGTATTTATTTTTGGAGGAGCCTTGAAAGTGTAATTTGATACTTGGTTTAAGTAAAACGTGTTTCGGGGAATGGCTTAAGGGTTTCCTCGTTTGAGTTAAGAGTTTCTGGGTAGAATGATGTTGGATTTGAATTGGACCGAGTAGTTTTGTAGGTCTTCTATCAATCCTATCCTCCTTGTTTTTCGGCTAAAGTTAACAAGGAGAAGGAGCAGCTTTACTTTACTACGTGTTGTTCTCATAAAGGCAAGGTTGGCCTGCCCATGGAAAAAGGGGCTCATAATGCATCCATTGGTAAATCTGTCCCAACATACAACACTCTCTCTCCAACATTAAACATGATATAATATTGCCGTGTGGATAAAAAAGGAACTCTCCTTTATAATAATGATATTTCCACACATAGTAGTAGTAGTGGTAGTAGTAGTAGTAGTAGTAGTAGTAGTAGTGGTATAAGTAGTAGTAGTGGTGATGGTAGTAGAAGTAAAGTAAATGGTTGATGGGAATAGGGAGGCAGGGAAGGTAGCGTTTAATGCGCTGAGTTACGATCCAACCCACCCATCCCCCACTCTGTCCTATGTTAAAAGGGAATAGTGGATTGAATCTGTGTGGAAATAATGCCCCTCCCACCAACTCACTCTCCTACCAGCCAAACTATATCAAATAACTCTTTCCATACTCAAAGAAATACTGACGGGCTGATCAGGGTTTGTAAGGAAATCTTGGGAAGTAGTTAACTTATGTTTGTAGTTTATATGTATGGAGGAAAGGATAGAGACACTCTTGATGAGCTATGGACGTCTTCCACTATTCAGAATAAGAATGAATAGACAGTTCATGCTTTATGGATCGAGTTTATTATGAGGAGAATAACGTAGGATTTATTAAAGAGTTTTTTAAAAATATTTTTGATGATGGGAATGGAGTAGTTGTGGTATTAGAATTTGGAAGATTTTGTAATAAAAGCTGGGAAATAATGACTATTTTTATGAGTATTTAACAAATAACTTTAGAGTTAAGTTTAAGTGAAGAAAAATTATATTTTAGAGCCTCAATGGCTATTTAAGCATTTATTCATGCTCATGATGCACTTCTGCTGAAACTAACTGCTAGACTTGGGTAACTTGGGTTTCAAATACACTGATTTTGATGATAAACCGACTACTTAAATAAAGCTATAATGACGTTTTTGGGGACATCGAAGGGATAAAATAAAATAAAATAAATTGGTGAACCTGAAACTCAACCTATCTACAGGATTTTGCTAAATCTGAAAATCAGCTAATCTTATTTCTGGCGTAAATACATAATTTTATGAAAGTATGTTGTTAAACAGGCCGGTAGACTCTGCTTCTATTCAACTACCCTAAATCCTCATCCATATGCCGCCCTAGTTAATTATGCCGCATGCTTATCCTTTACATGTTAAAATGGTATCTCTACCATGTTAAACATGCTTCGAAAAATATTTTTTTATGCATACAAGCCGCGGCACATGGACGAGGATTTAGGGTCAATTACTACAATTACTGTCTTACTTGCGTTAATTTTTAATATATTGAATGGATGCTATTCTTAACAAAACGAAGGTTAACTCAGTCCTTTTTCAAATTTATTTCATGCTTGAACCAGAATGGCATGTTATCGTTAGAAAATGTCCCAAGTAAAAATGCCAACTAAGCCTATATTATATTAAACATGCATTTGAGATAAGAAAGTAGCAAGTTAAGATTACATCTCTGTCTTGACAGAGAATGTGCAATATTTCTCAATTGCAGAATCAGTGTTTAGGTACTTTCTGTGCATATTTTTTACACCAACCGTGAACTATATGCTTTGAGCAACAAACCTAACCGATCTGATCATAACATATATTGTTACTATTTTGCGTTGAGATTGGGTTGGGGTTCATTCACAGAAGTTCAGATAATAAGCCAACCAAGATGCATCAAGTGTCCTCTCATTCCATCCAACATACACTTTACTTTCAGTCAATCCTTTTTTACAATGTTAGAGAGAAAAATAAACACAAGTTCTATGCAGTTGAAATGGATACTGAAACAGGAACATTTATATACTCTGCACTTTTACAATCTTTCCAGGTACATTATCTTTTAAACTTTACTATTAAAAGTGTAGTACTTCCAGAATACGTTGCAGAATTTTATTTTGAGCCCCCAGTAGTGCCAGTGAAAATACTGTTTTCTAGTCGAATCTATGTTGAGACAATTGTTTTTTTATCTTTAAATTAATCAGTAATCCAAGCCCGATGCAATGTAGGCTAATTATTTTGTAAAAATAAGTTCACAATCCTGTTTTCAGATAATAATAATAATAAATCATCCTGTTGGTTAAATTTATATGTAGGTTACTTTGATAGTGTAAGCTACGAAAATAAATTTTTCGGTGTGGGACTTTCTATCTTTTGTCTATACTATTTTTGCTATGCGGTATTATTCAGTTGTTGTTTGCTGAAGCGGCAGGAAAGGTCTTGAAGTTATCAAGAGCCCCGAAAAACTAGACAGTAGACAGGAAAACACACACACGTAGATGTAAGGATGATAGGATAGTCATAAAGATGATGTTGATGTTTTTTACGACGTTGTTTAGAGCAGCAGCAGCCTCCTTAAAGTTTATAGAGTAAGATGATGTTAAACAAGAAGGGAGATGATCAAATAGAAATGTTAATTTATTTATTGGCTCCTTCTGGTAATAAAGTAGACTCACTCCAGGGTGCTTTGACATCAACCAAATCCAACACAAATTATTAATACAAAAAACTGTCGGCTGAGAAAGAGAGGAGAAACAAGAAGTTGGTTGGTGAGCTGAGGCAGGATAATGTTACAAACATATTCTTTTTTTAAAGTCTTTCAACACGATCTTAGATCATTTCCCGTCAGACCACAAACAATTTATGAGGGAAATAAGCACAAAAACAATAAGTTGACCACCTTAATTTACATTTTATTCTTTTAGTTGGAGAGGAACATAGGAATATTGCTAAATATCTTGCCATTATTTAGCATTTTAACCGTTTGGCGCAGTAGGATAAAGAAGTTTTGTAGAGTTTTCATACAGGTTAGCAGTCCCGGGTTATAGTTCGCTGCGGCTTTTATATGAGGTAATTTGCACATGGTTCCCTTTCCAGTAGAAGGAACCACGTTGCTAACTTGCAATAGAATACAGCAACTAACATTTGTCCCTAATAATATTCCTAATGCTATTCTGTGCAGGAGACAGTAGCGTTGCTTAAAATGCTACACTACAACCCGCGTCTTATACATGAAGCTTAATTATTAATATAAATGAGTGATCAACTCTCAGCTCTTTCAAATTATAATAATTCAACTCCCTAATCCTTGCTTCTCTGCATAATGATATTTTAGTTTAATTCATGTTTATTTTAACCTATTAATTCATCCTCAGAACAGAGACTACCTTTTCATCTTTATGTTACTAATAAAGTTATAAACTACGGTGGATAAGATAATAGAGATGATGTGCATTAATTATGTAGACATAGTAAAAATATGTAATTAAATAATCTCATAAATTAAAACAAGTTAAATGCTGCTTGCTCATTGAACTCTAATTTATTGGTAACGTTAAGTGAATATCCAACCTATTTCTGTTTTAGTATCCCTCTCAATACTTCCCACCTACCTTCCATGTTGGAAATTAAAATAATAATCTGTAATTATTAATTTACAAGGATGATTACCCTGGGGAATTAACACAGTCTAAATTTACATCCTAGCCTTAATCCTACTTTAACTAAAGGATATAATCTATTCCAAACTAAAGTAGCAGTATTTCTATCCCGGATGCCTGCCGTTTTTATTTTATAAAGTTAAACATGCAAACATCCTCGTCACTACCAAATCAAGGGACGACAGTTACCAACTGGTGAATCCGGAATTAATTATGGACTCTGACAATGTAGTCATTTTAAAACAGCAGTAAACTTTTTCTGTCAAGAGAAAAGCCGACTATTCTAAAGAAAGTATTTTCCTTACCGGTATAAAATATATCTACCGTATTTCCGGAAATTACTCCCCTGGGGGTTATATTTTCAAAGGAAAAAATGAAAACACCTTTAACATAGGCAAGATAGGGCCAATTTCAAATTTTTACATGGAAAGGTAGGGGAAGTTATTACAGGGGGGGGGAGTAATTTCCGGCAGTACGGTACTTTTTCTAGCTAGCCGATTACTATTACAACCTATACCTGTGGATCATCTACTTCCACTGGTAATAAATATAGTTTGCTGACTTTCATTAAACGAGTTGATAGTCTGCGTTATTTCAATTAAAAAATAGTCTTTCAGGTCCATGCATGTCATTCCTCTAGCAATTAAATAAAAGAGATGCAAACAACTACAACCGTAATTCGTCATAATACAGCCCCTCTATAATAATAGCCCTTTTCCAACACCCACCCACCACTACTAGGACCATCAACTTAATTCCGTGTTAAAGTTGATATAATAAGCCAACAGAATTTATGTACTACTATCCCTGACTCCGAAGATAAACTGTAATTACTATTAATCCTTATTAAAGTTGAATATTCATCAACAACTCATTCCGTTGTAAATTCTATAAACCCATCGGCTTTGTTTGGTTGTGCAGCTCTAGGTTTAGCAAATATTATTAAATGATTGGTAGACGAAACAACAAGATACATTTCTACAGAGAGAATGAAAGAGGATAAGGAGCAGAGTGACAAGGAGGGTTAAAAATGGACAAGGTCAGTTTATCACTTGGATTAATTTGATCCCGTGTCTGTGTTGGATTAGATTAGTTTCCCTACGATTAAAAATATACTAGAACAATAATGGAACTTCCTATCTAGTATTTTGTTCTTAGCATTTTACTTGGGTTAGCCAACCTACCCTAACCTACACGGAAACTTATCCCTTTTACGAATCATCGCTAATGTTACACTTTTTATCCAATCCTTGGAACGTAAGATAGCGGATAGAATTACATCCATTTGTTTACACTTAAAAACCTGCTAGGTTTTAGTTTCGGACGGAAGGGTAGAACTGGAGGACGGCGGTTTAAATTTGTTTCGGGTTGGGTTTCCAATTACACGCTGGGCAGAAATTCAGAAACGGTCCATCCTCTGATCTATTTTAGAGATGGAAGGTACAAAGGGTGGTTGTCAAGTGTGAAATAGTAGAGCATGGAAAGTGACAGAAGTTGAAAGGGTTGATCTATAACGGATTGATTTGTTCACTGTTGATTTGTACTAATGGATACAAGGGTCAGCTTTTGTTAAACTGGGATTAGCATTACCCTTCACTTTTCACACATGTCAGCTAATTAGCCAGGCTTGGTATTGGCATTCGTTTGGTCCAATCCAGTTATTTGTGTGCTTTTTTAAACTGAAATAGGGCTTATGCTATTATAAAACAGTATTAAAAGTTAAAAAAGCTTGTGAAGAATTTTAAATGCAAAACTCAATAGACTTATTCAGGATTTTTGTTTATAATGTTGAACCTTAAATATTCTGCTTTCTCTAGCATAATTTATAATTAAAATTTGGCATATGGGACGGTGAATTTAAAACGATTGAATTGTTCATAAAATCTAATTTCATAATCAAATAGGACGGATCCTTTGCAAGAATTAACTCTTTTTTGATAATGGAGAAATCTATAAAATGAGCCTAATGATCTGTAAAGGATATGCCTTCTTTTTTTGGGATTGGAAAATACACATGTCAATAAAATAAGACCATTTGAATTGGACAAATGAATATTCCCATTTGGTACAAATACTAAATCTAAATATATTCATTCAAAAATATTTTTAAAATACGGCTAAAAAGGTTTAATTTCTGGGAGGATTAAAACGATAAATAAATCGGATTTAAATCGGGTTAGCTTTCCACAAGCCTACGTAGAATATTCCAACCCTTTTTTACACGTTAAGTTGAATATTTATTATTATTCTGCTGCCTGTTTTGAAGTAAGGATAGCTGCCGAAGAGTCTAAACGTGAGTAAGCCATTATAGAGTCGTAAAGTTCTCCATGGAGGATAATCTTTACGACCCTGTTTTACAATTTTCTCAATAGATAATCCAAATACAAACAAGCATTAATGTCTTCTTAAATCCTAGACCGCCTTCCCTAACACTAAATTATATTTTTAATACCAACCCAACTCTCTAGTACCTGCATATGTACAAATTATTATAGAAACTACTACTACTGCAACTACTACTACTACTACTACTGCTTGCTACTACTACTACTACTAATGCTACTACTACTACTACTACTACTACTACTACTACTACTATTGCTACTACTACTACTACTCCTACTGCTACTACTACTACTTCTACTACTACTACTACTGCTGGTAGTTTATTTATTACCCCATACAATCATATATAACACCCTGGGGTGTTTAACTACTTAATTCAACCAGCTCTTCTTTCATGTCTTCAACTTTTATTTATGCAGGCCTATCTAACCAATCAAATACAATTTTTTGGGATAAGGATCCGGCACTCGATCACAAATCGTATAACTTGAGCAAACATTTATTTGGTTCAGTAGTATTTTGAATTCTTAAAATTTAAAAGTTCAACGGTAAGATTTTAAAATGTGGAAGCTGAGAATATTGGGCTATAATGTAAATAAATACACTCCAGGAATCTGTAAAAATTCTTTGATTATAATTAAGCAATTAATCTTGTAATGAATTCAACTCCTTGGCTCTTGTGTTCCCTATTTCTTGTTGATGCTATGTTTGTTATTTCGTGGTTGCATGCATGTGTTGTTCTTTGATTATAATAAATAAAGTATGGAGCAATTGAATTCCTACTGAGAGAGCTCATAGTTTGGCTAACTTATACCTAGTATTGTATAAAACGTAGGTTGTAGTATTATTATGGCAAGATAAGAGTTGCGTTTTTATTCTGGCATCCAATCCAACGCTATTCCGTCATGTCATACATTTTTCAAGAGCTTTTGATGTAAACTCCGGAACGAAGAAAACGTGTAACTAATTTATGACTCTATTACTGATTAAAATGCCATTCCTTCTCTACAACTTCCACTACTATCTTTTACTACTCGCGATACATAACTTTTGCTACTTCTACCACCACCACTACTACTACAGCTACTTCTACTACTACTACTACTACTACTACCGCTGATGCTACTACTGCTACTACTGCTACTGCTACTGCTACTGCAACAATAGCATGCAATATCCTTTAACACGCGGATCCACCAAAATTGATTGCATACTTTTTTACAACAACTTGATTCTCCATACCAGTAATTTTAATCCACTGTTGCTCCCACCTATACTACTTCTATTATGAGAATTAATACTATGTTTTTTTTCTGGAACTCCAGTATCATCAGACTAATGATTGTAGGATTAAATAAAGGGATAAAACAAACCAACGGTTTGAAAAATGATCCTATCGATTCATTCTTCTATTCGACCAATTGTATTGGCGATAGAAATTGGCGATATGGGATCCTTCTATCGCCAATACAATTGGTCGAATAGAAGAATGAATCGATAGGATCATTTTTCAAACCGTTAGTGTTTTTTAGTATTAACCCTTTCGGCTGGCTTGGGAACTCAAGTTCCCATGAAAATACCAGAACGTCTCCTGGAATGGGAACTATAGTACCCACTAAAAACCATGGCGTTGTCCTGGGATGGGAACTATAGTACCCAGAAAAAACTTAGTGATTCCCGTGGAATGGGAACTTGAGTACCCAGCAATTTCTATGAACGTCTCCTGGAACGGGATCTGCAGTTCCCATTGAAACTGGTCTGGAGAAAAATGAATTTTTACCTGATTTACTGCTTATTTTGATAAATTATTTTCACAACAGAGCAGATCAATGATTTTTTAACATGTTTTACAACTGAATGGCAGTACTAGAATTTAATTTCTGCCTCTTAAGTAAGGTTTAAAATGTCTAAAATCTACACAAAAAATACTCGAGACATGCAACTTTTAATGCTATAATATAAAGTATATCTGTTAATCAGTATACCCACGGGGGATTATAAAGCCACCAAAGGTCATGAAATATAATAAACTATGTCATACTTTTGCATTAAGCCCTCCCGATATGACCGCGCTGTCTTTGTGTGTCTACTCGATAAATCGCGAATTAATGCCCCTAGAACACTAAAAATTTGCATACACGCTCAGGTTTCGCTATCTCAGACTTAAGTTTGTAAACCAGCCTGATCAGACCTTTAAGTTTCAGTGACCCGTGCACCGGTCAAAACGACCCTCACTGTACTGAAATTTCCAAAAATGCTGTTCGTTTACTTTGTTTCGAAAATAATAATAACAGGATTAACCAATCGTTGTAATGGGTTATTGAAACATATAATAGATAAAACATTCACCCACTATCCCCAAACACTATTCAATAGGGCATAATACACTATCGTAAAATAATTTACTGGGCCCACAAAGCTGCTTAGCAGAGTTTTAGATGCATATAAGGGATTGATTTTGGTAATACATATGTATCTTTGTCATTATATCCTCGAATAGCGGCCGAGGGCACCATTGCATTTTTGGCCTTTTCGAGGGTGACACTATTTGGGAGGGGCTACTAAAATTTTAATTGAAAAGTTGAGATTTCTGTTCGATCTGTTTCTGATTCTGTCAAATACTTTACTTAAAAGCGACAAATTCTACAGAGTAATTATTCCAGAGGGGTCAATATTCGGGGGTAGCTACTATTAAAGCGTTTCAAACTATTTGAGGGAGGACACTACTCTAGGATATACGCTATTTACATTTTTTGTAATGAAATGCAGAAAAATCTGATGTTTGACCATTGGAGGTACTTTTGACCCACACATGGCCTGCACAACTTTTCATTGGATAGTTATCCTTGTCAGTGATATTTTTTAGACAAAACAACAAATATAAATGTATGCTGTCGTTGACCGGTGGGGGTTTTTTGACCCTCATGGGTATCAGAACTTTGTTCCACGGTAACCAAAATCAAACCGAAGGTTCATTTCAACACAAAAAATGTAGTCATGAAGTTTAATTGGCCTAGCGTAAGCGATCCCTAAATTATAGGACACATATGGTGGCATTAAACCTCTCCGGGGGACGGGGGTTGCCTTCAAAATACCTTGACCACGAAAAGGTCAAAAAAAAGTTTCGAAATATTCCATGAGAACGGTATAAAATTTTTTGAAAGGTTTCCAGGGAATAACCAAAGTTTTAGATATTCCTTGCCAGTCCAAAGGGTTAATTCTCAAAGTAGAACAATAGAAGTAGTATAGGTAGGAGCAAGAACATATCTTTCTGTGAAGACCAAAATGCTGAAAATAATTACAAACAAAAATGTTCGTTAAACTAATAAAGCATATAGTTCTTTAATAATGTAAAAGTGTAAGAAGTTGCTGGATAAAATGCAAAATATAAAGTGGATGTTTCTCTTTAGTACAACTCTACTAGGGTTGTTTCATTTGGTGAAAAATTAATTAGGCCAAATTGATTTAGCTCTCCCAAATGCCATTTCACTCTCCCAGTTTCCTTCCTCGTTTTATTCTGTAGCTGAACAGAACTACAACCAGCCAGTCTTCTTTGGGTTTCAGCCTCCACTGAATTATCACTTTATCAATCCAATTAAACCTAATTGTCTTTGTATTGTAGATACCTTTCCACAAATTACATATTTCTTGGAGATAGTTTCAAACTGCAAAGAATGCTGAAATTATGCATTGAAAAAATAATCAAATCTCTAATGGTAAAGAGCTGTTTATTAGGACCTAAAATACCCAAAGAATTTAAAGTGTCGAATTTTTTTGACACGCTAATTAATAACACAAATGACTAAGTATTGCACAGAAATGTACAATTCTAACTTTTTTACAGAAAATAATAGAATCAAAGACTAGAATATTTTTAAACTGTATCTTCCACTTACTTGGTTATAAACAGTTATGTAGTTATATAACATTTAATGTTATGAAATGATAGGATAATAATTCGAGACTCCAGCATAAATATAGATTGTAAGTAAACCTTCCTTTAGAAATAAGTACAGAGTTTAGTTTCGGATTCCGAATGAGTTTAAGCAAGGATAGTGTTAGAGTTTAAAGGGAGAATAAGGGCCTAGCTTATTTATATCTCTGGTTAAATAAGAATCTTATATTCTTGGAGATTGGCTGCAGTTGGAGGAGGATGGAGGCACATTGTGTGGTCGTAAATCAGCAGTTGAGGACCTGCCATCGTGCCATCCTAAATCATTCCTTCCCTTTTTTTTTATATAAATAACATCTACCATCTTCAGCAACATCATTCTCAGTTTCATTAAACATGAGAAGGAAGAGTAGAGAGGAATAAATACAAAAATTATACGGCATCGGATGAAAAGGGAGAGAACACTCGGCATTTGGACTAAATCCTAACAATTGTTTTACAAAGAAGTGGATACATTTAGCTTGGAATCAATTACAATTTCATTTACAAAGCAAACCCAAATTTAGTGCTTACTTTGTAATTAAAGGTATTTAAGAATGTTGCGCATGAAGAGACAGAATTACAGATGAGGGTACAAATTTAAGCCGGAAATTAAAATGCTGTGTTGTAAATGAAATCTGAGTTAAGCCTATTTATGTTTTATCCATGCCAGATTTGAAAGTAAGCCCGACCCGAATGGAAGGAAATTTTAAGGATTTGTTGTACGTTTCAAATTGTTAAGAATAATAAAGCTTCTACAAGTGATTCTTTTGTTTTAAAATTATTTCTATGAACTATCCTATGCCTAACAACCCATTGCAACTTACGGAAGAGGATAAGTAGATGAAATAATAACAATACATAGATATATCATTCTGGATGTTAGTATCAGTAGAGCCAGCAGTAGTAGTAGTAGTAGATGTAGTAGTGGTAGTAGTAGTTCCAGTGGTGGTAGTAGTAGTATAAGTAGTAGTAGTAGTAGAAGTAGCTGTAGTAGTAGTAGCAGTAATAGTAGTGGTACTAGTAGTGTGGAAAGTGAATGGGAAATGGGGTGAGAAGTAATAAAACTTACTAACACATTTTACGTGTTTTTAATCCGTTTATTTGATATTTGAGCCACGTCCAACCTCCGTCTGCACTTCTTTCCATAACATTTTATCTTCCTCTTTATCTGGGAAATGGTGAAGCTGCGGAGAAGGAAAATAGTAATCAACCTCCAGTATCCCTACTCCTTATTATTATTACTTTTTGTTTATAAACTTCACCAACTCCATTATTATTACAAAGTTCAACAGACTTAGGATACCTAATTTTTCCACCATAAAACCGTTTACGCCAAGCACCTCCATCCATGATTCCCCAAACCAAAACTTATTAATAAGACAGAAATGCTACGGCAGGTAAACCAAGTAATGAGTATCAAACCTGGTATAGATTACACACACACAGAGTTATAATAATAATAATATCATCTCCCACAATCTAAGCCTGAATCTGAACTTTCCTCCAACCTCTCCTCCTCCCACTTTCACAAAGAGTTAATAAGCAGTTTGTCAGAAATGTAAATTCATCCAACCGGGAGGTTTACAATGCAAAAACAATAGAGGAGTTTGTTTGTAGTTATCAATTCTTGAATTTATAATCCACCTCTGTTTGTGCTTATTAATTATTATTACAGACTGCACATTTGGGATTGAGTGAATTATAATTATAATTGTGGTTGGAGGAAACTCAATCCGGTGCATAATCCGGTGGATAATAGGGTTTTTTTTATCTGGATTAAAAACCAGTCCTGGCTAGCCTCTCGACTCAATTACTTATTTAACCATTTACAGCTATCAATTTGTTTAGTAATTATTTGTAATTTTATAGGAAAATAACATGATATAATTAGGTTTAGTCTTTGTAGTAGTTCTTGCATACATTCGGTAGTCATTTGTAGATTTTAATCTGTTTGTGGTGAAAGTTGGTGCTAGTAGTTCTTGCAGATACACCGCGGAGAATGTACAGATTTTATTGCGCTTTATTCATGAGGCATTTACTTATTTGCAGATAGCGCAGCGCTGAGTAAATCTGATGATTTACATATACTAAAACGTGTTAAATGAACTGATAAAGACGCATTACCAAGGGCGTATTATCTGCGAGGTAATGAAGAGATCCACGTGCAAGGATTAAAAACTCGACCAAATACCACATGCAAGTCCAATGCTTCTGTTTCCTTGTATATGTTATTACATTTTCATCATAATTGAAGTTATTAGCATGTCACAAGATGGTTTATAGCATTTTTAAACAACCCAGAGCGACCTATCCGTCAGGGTAGAGTTTTTGGATTCGGAATTTGACTATAAAACCTTGTGTTTTGTTTTTATGGAAGGATGCTATGATTTGCTTGTCTAATCCTTTAGCCAGATCTTCTGAGCCGAAGTTGATGATGATGATATCAATAATTTAAAAGCCTCATCCTCGCCTTCTTTGCAAGTTGTTGTTGGGTGAAAATGATATACGGAGTTGTTGAAGATGCCAAGAGGGAAAAATAACGTTTTTATGCTGCCAGAATATTTTAGTAGTTTGTCTTAGCTCAAAATTCAAGTCAGTCACGAGAAAAATAAGATTCTAGTCAGATTCTTCCAAGCTTAGTTGGTGCAAATAATAAGTTATGCTCTTCTTGCTGGTTGGGATGCAGGTAGCTTATTCTACACACAGATTGAGATGCTTCATCAGTTTAGGGGTAAATTATACTACGGACTTATACGATGTTCTACTACCATTACTCATACTATTCTTACTACTTATACTATTGCTGCGCTGGATTTTTAGCAAGATTGCTTATACTCCGAGCTAGCACGACTACTGTAAATTATATACTTCCATTGAAGATTGCTACCACTACTACAACTACTACTACCACTACCACTACCACTACTACTACTTCTACTACTACTACTACCACTACTCACAATTTTGTTACTATTACAACTACTACTTTTGTACTACTAACCAAATCTGCGCCACTTACAGAATAAAAGTGAGACGATAAGTTGGGTTAAGCCTGCTGGGTTTACCTCAGATTCTTCAGCCACATCTTAAGAGGTTGGGAATCAAGAAACGAGTTTTGCATACGAAACAACCTCACAACATTGTATTTTAGCCAGTGACTTTTATTAACATTGTTACACACACACAAGTTTAGCGGAGGAATCCAGAATGATTGTGGAGAGAGATTACCTCAAAAGAATGATTATCCAATCGACTCAACCATGAATTGAGTTGAATATAGGTTAGGCCACGGAACATGAGCTATTATTTATAATTATTCAGAATGGAAGAAATCAGTATAAAAATGGCTTGTTTTAGGATCTCCTTTAGAATTTTTAGGTCCAAATATTTACACAGTATGGCATAGATCGGTCTTCATTCCCACAGCCATCGGCTTACTCCACTAGCAAAAACTAAAAATAGTTGGAGAATTAGATAGAAATTATTACAAGTTATTTCAAAGTGGTCAAAATAACTTAAAATTTTATCATAATTGTTCTTTATGTAGATGAACGGGAGTTTTTGTCAAAAATACCCTTCCTGTTCCTCGTAGTCCAAAAGACGAGCCATATGCGATATTGCTTACCGTCCAGAGAAGGAGCTAAAAATGCTCATTGAATCCTAATAGATTGTATCAAAAGTAGAAAGAAGAAAAAAGGATATAAATCATGAAGGAAGGACTGGATAAGGCTACAGAAGCTCCCTTGTTACCTTGAAGGGACACAAAAGAAGGCGGAGGAGCCATCATTAAGGGAAGGTGGGAGCTGGGAGAAGTTTATAGTTAAATCCACCACCACTAAAAGGAACTTTCCATGGGGATTCCTAACAAAAGTACAAGTTTAAATCACGGCAGGTCCCATTCTCTCTTATTTTACAAGATCCGAATGAACCTCGTTGAATCTTCAATTTATGATGGAGGAAAAGGTAAAGTGTTTGGATTCATTTGGTTCTTTTTTGTCCAGACTCCCTTATTTATTACTTTTTGGTTAGGAAGGGTCAAGGTGGTCGTCCCTTAATACTCCACACTAAAAAATAACCACCTCAACTGAACCGAACTTTCCCTTTGACTCATTTCATACCTCTTCCCAATACCCATACTATCTATACCGCTCTCGTTGTTAATCCGCGCCATGTAGATAGATGCAGCATTGAAGGAGGAACACAATCTAACTATGCTTAGTTGGGAATTTTTAAGAGGGCTCCTTCCAGGGTGTTTACTGCTAGTTTAGTAGGAAACCTTACCTAGAGATACGGGAATTAAATAGTGCATCATTTTGTAACAATTTTTACGAAGGATAGCGCGGACTATGAGGGAAGTTTGAAGGTGTTAAAGATCTTAGCTACTTAGGACTATCTATCCATCTACTACTACTGCCATTTTAATAAATCCCAATCTCTTCTGTATTCCTCACAGTTGTAGTTTAATGTTTGATTGTTGAATGAAGGGAACCGCCTGGTTGAAACTTTATTTATTTACTTTTAAGAGGCCAGAATTACTCACAAGGAGATAATAAGGGAGGAAGGAAGGAGGGATAATATTTCACCTTCCTCACCTCCTGCTGCATATTTAGCTACAAACGACTGTAAATTAATCTACTCCAACGTATGAGATAAAATTATTCAGATTTTGGAAGAATATAATCAGGGAACTGGCCATTGCATTGATACTTTGTGTAGAGTAACTTTACCATACACTTTTAAATCTATAACTAAATAATACGTTTTTTACGCTGCAAGTTGGAATCAAAATGTGTATTAAGATTTCTAAAATATTCAAAATATGCTCATTTAAATTAGAGTTTGTAAACATTCCTTTGGAAAAAGTTTTTGGTAAAATGGGCAAAAATAGAAGATCAATACAATTCGGTCCAATTTAAAGTCTCAGCAAAATATATTCCCACTGAATTTATCAAGGACACGTATAGATGTGATGTTCAAAAGAATTTTTGATGAATGAAGTGAATGATTTTGTATTGAAGGGCGTCCTGACCTTAGAAGGGGCCTAAGATGTACCCTTAAGACACAGCAGTTTTGACATAAGGATATTTTTTAAATCGGTACTATATTTAGTATAAAATATAAATAAAATGGAGACATTGGAGTTAGAACGATAAATCAGTTGTCTTTTTTAAGTTTTTGCTTTTCTAACAAGTTTCTACAAATGTAGGTATGTATGTTGGGATGGGTTGTTGGTGCTGCCAAGGCGGCTTTTCTACATTATCCACCAACTGGGTCTGTCTGTCTGTCTGCATTTAACTCAAACTGAATCATACTCTTCTTTATCTGAATCCAAAAGTTACATGCATCCAACTTGACTTATTCTCTCTAAGAAGGTATTTTTCGTATGTAGTTGCAAGAGCTGGAGAATTCCTCAAACCCAGAAACCAAAGAGATAAACAAGTAAAAAACGGAGTTAGGCTGCTAAAGCTGTTTTTATAAAACTGAGGACGTTTTTGTTTTGCTTTGTAAATGACGCTTATTCTTGCGTTTACTTCGTGAGGATTCCGGACATTTGAACAAATCTTGCAAAAGAAAGAACCGCAGTGCATTGGCTTGTTTTTCGTAAAAAATTGTGTACAGTTGAGGATTGTAAATTACGAAGTTTAGAGAATCAATGCTTTAAGAACTGGAGGAGGAGTTTTTATAAGAACTTGTCCAAAGTTTTTAATTCAGAGGAGGTTAGTTTTAAAGGATGGAGACAAGCTGTATTCTTAATTTTTACAAATCTGACTAAACATTATTTTAATGATTAAAATGGGAGCTATATTCATGTTTTTTGTGACATAGTAATCTTCAAAATTAATAATAATAATGAAATAAGCACTATATTCGTTCCAAAAGTGTAAATTTAGAGATTTTATTAATTATCCATTAATTTTAGATTAAAGCGACTTTCACTATTAAATGATTTGCACATAAATGTAAATACACCAACCTTGTACAGTTCGTATAGTTATGGAAATAGAAGTATAGGTACCCTAAATCCTCGCCCATATGTCGCGGCTTATAGGTATAAAAAATTTTGACGTATGTTTAATATGGGAGAGATACCCCTTTCAACATGTAAAGGATTGGTGTGCGGCATAACTAACGAGGGCGGCATATGGGTGAGAATTTAGGGTAGTAGTAGCAGTAGTTGTAGTAGTAGTATTAACAGCAGTAGAGTAGTAGTAGTAGTATTAAAAGAATTAACAGTACCAGCAGTAGTAGTAGTAGTAGTAGTAGTAGTAGTATACAAGTGGTAGTTGCAGTAGAAGTACTTTTTTTGTGTCTAAATCTTGTCACAAATTCAGGCTTCCTCCCTCCAGCAAGAGCGTTTGTTTTACTTTATATTTTAACTGTTGTGTTGCCAAAGTGGACTTGAGATTTATTTCCTCAAACAATCCCATTGTTTAGTAAAAATACAAATGGATGTTTCTCTCTCATTCTTGTCGTTTTGTTTTGCAAGTTTTATGGCTTTTGAAAAAAGATCTGAATGCACGAAAAGGAATTCCAAGATTTCCTTTACTCCAAAAAAATGCTTCATCCTCTCCTTAACTCAAATTCTGTTCTTACATATTTATGTAAGTTATTCAGGACTGGAGAAGGACAAGAATTATTAACATAAATAGACCGAATTATAATTATAATAGACCGAATAAACATAATGTTAACTTTTTATTCCTTTTCATTTCGTTAAAAAAAACGGAACAATTTTACCCAATTTAAAGCACATTTTTCGAGCAGAATTTATAAAACCCTATTTCTTAACCGTGCAAAAACCTAGTTCTTAAAACCTAGAAACTAATATAGTAAAACCTGTCTTGCCTTCGCAATACTATTTTATTTTCTGCCAACATGTCCAAAAATTATTGAAACAAATACCCGTACAAAAAACTAAAGTAATAAGTCATAGTTTACTCTGCTCGAAATGATTATTTATTGTTTATAAACCAGAAAAAAGAATTGCACAGGGTGTAACTGTAAATTCCTCTGTGTTATTATTATTATAAGTGGGAAGAATGTAGAGAAGAAAGGTTGGAGTTGGAGATGATATTTTTATATTACGGTGAATCGTTAATCATAATCATCCATGATGTTCCTCTAACTGTTGTACAAAGATAGACGGAACTCTTCCCTCGGATTCTTTATCATAAAATATTGGAGAAATATAATACACATTTATTTACTTCATCTTCTCCAACCACTGCACTACTACTACCACTACTACCACTACTACCACTACTACTACTACTACTACTACTACTACCACTACTACTACTACTACTACTGCTACTACTACTACTACTACTGCTACTACTACTACTACTTCTACGATGGCCATGTGTATAGTTGCTTGCAGATATATTTTCCTGTCTGAAGAAATGAATGGATGAATTTATATCATTTATTGCCCATCCGTACAAAAAGCGGTGCTACTATATACTACAGCTACAACCTGTCTAGTAGTCTGCTACTACTAACTTCTACGGGTTGTATAAATAAATAGAGGATGAAGTATTATTATATGAGTATTTGTATAAGATATTTCCTGAGGCATTAAATCATGGTGACTTAAGTTGTAGCTGGAGTAAAAGCATCCAGGTTCCTGGATCCGCGACCCTTTTTTATCCTTGGACTTTCTGCTGCTTCAGCCTCCGACAACTTTTTCCTCTTAGGTTAAGTCCGGATGAGGAATGGGGAGGAGGGTGTGGCCAAGTTGGGGCTTATTTCAGTTCACAGCCTCCGTTTCATAGCAACATCTACAATCAGTCGGGGTTTGGTCACAAGACCTTAGGTCGGAAACTACGTTTGGAAATGCGACAAGAAATCCAGGATTGTTTTTTGTTGACTCCAGGACGCTTTAAGGGGCAGAGGACATTTTATATATCTGTTAGGGAGATCTATTATTTAAGTGTGGATTTTATGCATACACGGGACCGATAATTAGCAAAATTATAAATCATTTATCTCGTTTATTTTTATGTTAAAAATAATACAAATGATTAAAAGAGTTATATTCACGTGTATTTTTAATTAAAAAGAACCTTTTAATTGAAATGAATTGAGTAGTTTCAATTTCAAACCTTTTTTCCTCCTCACCTTTCTGCCATTTACTTACATAATGAAAGTACCGAAATTCTCGGATCCCTTTGAAATAAAAACTCATTGATCATAATATTGGAATAAAAAATATAATTTCTAATGGTTGATTTTTAAAAGTGGATAAATCTATGTGTGAGTTGAATAGGTGCTCTTTTAAAGTGTTGGGTGTCGTCGGTTGAAATTAATTAAGGGTCTCCATGGGTGGGATTCATCCCTTTGATCACCCTAACCATAACAAACTACTACTACTACTACTACTACTACTACTACTACTACTACCTACTACTACTACTAGTAGTAGTACTCAGGGTGTAGTATAATTGTTGTAAAGAACCGATCGGACTAAGCACCACCCTAGGAGAGTGTTTCGATTCTCTTTAAAACTGTTGATAGGACTCATTAGGACCTCAATTCAAGGTTCATCCATTTATCATTTACGGAAAGAATTGGGACGAGGAAAAAAAATAAGGAATCTCCACAGGGTCTCTGTATTATTTTCCAATAGGGCAGATGTTATTCCTTACAAATACGGATTCTTCGTAGTCAGTATAGGTAAAGCAAAACTGAGGACATTTACATGACGAATGGTCGGTTAATTTAGGCTCACCTTGTACATAAATACAACGAAGGGAAATACCTTGAGAATTCCCCTTCGGTTCGGAGCCATCTCCATATTGTCCCTACATAACACACGATTTAATACAGGGGAATATTTTAATAACTTGAAGTAAATAAAAGAAAGTTTTAGGGGAGGTTGCATTTTTCTCACCAATTTATGAAAACTAAGATCAATTTTTGGAGGATTTTAACAAAAAGAACCCTGAAAATCAGGCACTTTGTATTCTTCTTCAGCTTTGGTTGGTTGCTTGAGGAATTTTCTAATGCATTATTTCATTACTATAAATATCCCAGGGAATATTGTTAAAGGGCAAAGTGGGGAAATATTTATCGATTTTTGCAAACAGCCTCATCCTCATCAGTATTATTAGAGTTTCATCAATAGAGGTATTGTCATTGGGGATAGTAGTACCTACTTGTAATAATATAATGGAGATGAGCCCATCTTTATGTGTGTGTGGGTGCGTTGTTTCGTTGGAGGATGGTGTGCCGGGTTTTAATGAGGCAGTCGACTTGAATACGTTATTTTATTACCTTTATGAACAACGCAATAAGCTAATAAAATATGAAATTTCAATTAGGGACTTTCCCATCCACTCATGCAACAACTATACACACATATCACACTTTCCTTCCCAGCTACTCCTTCCTTTTATTAGAATTTGTACTCCAAATAAAGTAAACTGAAATTTAGTTTGATGGAAAACTCATACTGAGAACGAGGAACTTGCAGAGATATTTTGTAAATTAATTTTGATAAATAGCGTAGGAGTTATTTTAAACTGGGATGCTTCTTTTATCCCAAAAATTGTTATGTACCCAGAGGTAGTATTTAACTTGGTTAAACTATATTTTTTAGCATCTCTAAGTTCCCAACTTTCTCCATTGCATAATAGTGTAGAGGTTCTAGTTATGATGTTTGCTTAGAGTAGATAAATATATTAGAGAAGAGACTGTTGACGGGTTGGGGAAACTTCCTCCGGAATTTCGGGACACTGCCCGCCTGTGTCCTTTTGGCTCGTGCTTATATCATCATCCTCTCCGACCCATAGATCAATACTTTATACAAAAAAAAACAACCACCTCCGACCATCCTACTTAGAGAATAGTAGTTCATGCTAGAAATCTAACTGTGCCAAAAATGTTACAACTTCAATTTAAAGTCTTTGTGTGTCTGTCCAACAGGGTTGGCCTTTCGTAAGAAAGGGAGTAAATTATGTAGAGCTGGCGGTTCAGCCGTTCTCCGTACAGAAAGTTGTGTTTTGGCTAGAAAGGAAGACAAGATGGATTTGCATATTGGAGGTGTCTGTTGGGACGATTAGTCATTCCGGAGGGTGACAGGGGACCCCTGCTCCGTGACTTCCGACAGGATCCAGGTCACCAGGGACTCCCTACACAGAAAATATATATACATTCTATGCTACTCCTATTACTACTTCTACTACTCATACTCCTAATACTCCTACTACTTCTACACTGCTTCTACTACTACTACTACTCCTACTACGTCTACTGCTACTAACATTACTACTACTACTACTACTCCTACTACGTCTACTACTACTAACAATACTACTACTACTACTCCTACTACGTCTACTGCTACTAACATTACTACTACTACTACTACTACTCCTACTACGTCTACTACTACTAACATTACTACTACTACTACTCCTACTACGTCTACTGCTACTAACATTACTACTACTATTACTACTACTACTACTACTACTGTTACTTACTCCTTCGTTTACTAGCCTCTATACAGAAGCGAAATTACCGCATTGACTTTCCCCGTAAAAACTCCATGTCTGCCTTAGTGTCCCTTGTGTTTTGGGCTACCGTGTAGACACGCTGCTCAGCCCGTATTTCATTTGTATGGATAGTAAATAATAATTCTGTTCTGCGTCTATCGAAGAGAGAAAGAGCGGAGGACAGGGCCAACAGAGTCATTGATCACCGGGTGAATAAAATTCCTCCGTCATCGAGACCCAAAAAGTAATTTATCATCCTTTTTGCGTGGGGGAGGAGTCCCTTCTCTTGGCACGCTCCTTCCCCATACAGTCTTATATTACTAGTAAAGTCTAGCTACTAAACTCCACCATTATTATTAGAAAAACAGTGAGCTCAGCAGTTGGGAACGAGCTGGGTAATTCATCATGGACACTTGCTATGGATCCCAAATTCCTTCTCTCAAAACCTCTTTCCCTTTTACCACCACTTTACCTACTATTCCTACCATATTGAACTTACGGATTAAAGTCGGGGTTTATAGGGAACTGGAATAGATCTATTATGATTGTACTTATTAGGTAGGAAGGTACAATAAGTTAGACCTGGCCGGACAGGTCACACGCACGTGACATTTCCCATTTCAAAATGGCAAAATAGGTACAATAGAATGTAGAAACTCAACCAGCCAACGGAATATAAGTACGTGTAGGTACTTATATTCTACTTACATGCATAGGCATGTGATTTTTAAACGGGGAAATATTACTGACTCGAGCTCGAGGATCAACTTTGTTTAGTAAACGGGGATTAAAATAAAATAATGATTTCCACATACATACAAAGAATGTACCGTATTGTTCATAATATTGGGTAGTGGATTTAGCTAATGAATAGCTACTCTGTGCTTTCTTTATCATACAGAAATATGATATCCTATGAAAGTGACTTTATCTTTAAGAAAGTGTCACTTTTATAGCAAAATATAATTATTTTATCTCTTGTAGAGCAATACATCCTTAGTGTATTAATAATAGACTTTTATATAAGTTCGGTGGTAAAGTAGATACCACGGGAAATCATGAATAAGAAGTAGAAGAAAGTTAAAGCAGGAAAATACCATCAAAGTATCCTCTATACCTTCGAGGTTTAGTATTTGTAAATCTGCATTAAAAGTAAAATTCTAATAACAAGAAATACAAGGCCAATAATAAGAATAGATTACAATAGAGTTCTAGGAAAGGAAGGACAATAAAATAACCTTTCTTTCTATGTATATAAAATTTCATCAACTCAACTGGATTTCATTTCATATTTTGAAACCCAGTTTTAGAAGTTTATGGAGGTTCTGGTATGGTTTAGTTCATCCTATGAATGTTGTAGTGTTGGTGGATAACTGGTGAAGACTGAAAACAGATGTGGGATTTCACTAGGGAAAGTCCCTTCGGAGGAAAGAACCAAGTTATAATATTAGGTAGTAATGTATTAGTAGGAGTAGACGTTTGGAGAATGAAGAACTGTGAAACGTGAGCTGAACTCACAAACCTCATACCTCATCTCTCTCAACTAAATAATTATTACGGACACCAAAACTAATACTGCAAAAACTTGACCACGGATCTATTCTCTTACGAACAAAATTCTTATAAATACTTGTATCTACTTACAGCAGCGTTTAATTTAGGGAATTTCAACACTGCTATTTTATAAGAGTAAAGGAATATACATAGGGAAACCAAAATAGTATCCTTAATTCTTTTAAACTTTGTATTAAAATTGTAAAAGGCTTGTTAAACTTCAACTGAAGCTCATAGACAGCACTCCCAGAAGCCCTATTAAATCCTATGGATGAGTTAAAATATACTGATCTTGAGAGGATGACAGATTTTACTTATCTCCTTTTTTCCAGACGGAGAAGAACTGAAAAAAATTGCTAAGGCACGAAATATTCACGAGTATGGCCAATTTCATGTAGAAAAGATAGCTGTAGCTGTAGTAATAGTATTAGTAAAATTACAGGACGTAGCAGTCGTAGTAGTAGCAGTCGTAGTAGTAGTAGTAGCAGTCGTAGTAGTAGTCGTAGTAGTCGTAACAGTAGTAGTAGTAGTAGCGGTAGTAGTAGCAGTGCCAGTAGTAGTAGTATTAGTAGTAGTAGTAGTAGTAGTAGTAGTAGTAGTATCAGTAGTAGATATTGAGTGACTCGATGTGCTATTAGTGGAGGGAAAGTTATCAAGGAGCCTGATCCCATTAGATACTGACAAAGCCCTGTTCATGATCTATGTTCTTTGGTAATAAATTCCCCAAAAAGATATCAAATCCTATTATTGCTCCTCACGATTTTTACATAACATTTCATCCCTTCTGGAGAAAGCAGACCTCTCTTCCATCCACCTCCATCCAGCCTTATTATATCTCCACTTACTCACCAACATTACCTACCCAAAATCTGCTTCCATAATAAGTTCGCACAGCCTCTTCCCCACTCCAACAAAAAAACCACCCTTCACACATATAAATTATAGATTTAAATTTTTATTACAATATTCTAAAGAAAGGCTTTCCTCCTTAAGTAAGTAAACCTAATAAGGCTACCCAGCTATTTTTTATTCTTGTGGAAAAAGCAATGCTAACCAACCCTTGCTTCCGTTTTCTAAGTTTTTTTTCCAGTAGCGAATAAAGCAACTGCTTACTCTGTGCAGTTTATATAAAAACCCTTCAAAAGTTTCATTAATAATTGGTTTGGTTTATTCGTTCAAAATACCTGCAATCGACGACTATCGTAGTTTAAGCGAGAATTATATATATTTTTAAATGAGACAGAGTCCTGGTAGTTTGGGTACAGAGTGAATGTTACAAATCATCGTACCCGTAAAAACCGTCCCTTTTGCTCTAAAATAACTGATAATAACTCTCGAGTTCGTTATGCACGAATGAATATATATTTTACAAAGGTTTTTTTCCACATTTAAAATTTCTCCTCAGCTAGCAACTCCTGTCTGCCTGTCTCGGGTGAAAAATTAGTTTAGCTGAAAGTGCCACAAAGTTCTTCGTGGATAAGAGAGTCCATTATAAATGTAAAGTTCTATAAGGAGGAGGAAGAAGTGTGTAATTTATATAAGAAGGGATCCAATGTGACGTCTTTTTTGGAAAGTAATTCTTATCCGATTTTTCTCTCTCAGTCTCTCCCGAATTTTTTAACAAAAGGATACTTTTAATGGGCTTTTCCACATCCATGTGGCTTTTTAATGGAAAGTGTCTCCTGGAAAAATTATTACTCTGAAGAAGATACCCAAAGCCACTTTACTCACTTAAGGATACGGAAATAATAGATGCTCATGGCTGCAGTAGCCAGGGATGCATGGCTTGGAGTACAAATTCTGCTGAATTCTAGCGAAAGAACGGGTGTCATTTGCATCTTATTATATTACAGATAGAAATTCAAACGGCAGTCTCTAAAAAGATCACTTTTGTAAAATTATAATCTGCTTTACAGGAGGATTTTTCTGTACAGAGTGAATAGAGTATTTTAAAGTTATTAATTGGGAATTAATTAGGTTGTTTGAGTAGAACATTTACTACTACTACCGTTTTATATGTTCAGCCACTTACGATATCTACTCACTCCTACTCACTTATCACCTCTAGTTTTACTCATACTTTTAAAATGTATACTACTTATACCACCACTATTTATGCATGTACTACTTATACCTCTACTTATACCCCTGTAAAGCTTCAGTTTCTCTACTTATACTTGTAATTCTACTACTGCTGCTTACATGACCTTTAGTACATTTATAGCAACTGCTATTTATATTGGCTACTGCTTCTTCTTCTTCTACTACTACTACTTCTAATACTACTTCTACTACTACTTCTTCTTGTACTACTATTAATACTACTACTACTACCATTTACTGTTTTACTAAATAAACCGCTTATATATACACACCTTTGCTAGTTTTATCCCAAGAACAACTCCGATTTCTACTTCTACATCAACTTCCTCTATTTTTTACCATACCATAATTAATTATTGTTTTTTCATATTATTTATGTCCATCCGTAGAATAGGAAGAGAAGGGACAATAAAACTGCAGGAGGGGCCTTACTTAATTTAGTTTAAAGTTTCATGGGGGAAATAATAAATAAGGTTGGACAAGGAAATGCCCCCGTTCGGTCCGTCCCAATAAATAATGTGTTTCTTGATTGTCTGGCAATTAAGTGCAAACTTTTTAAACCCCTCCTCAACTACCACACAAAATACAATTTTACAACCTTGTTTTCACTCCGTTCCATTCTAAAGAGACTACTACTACTACAACTAGTAGTAGTAGTAGTAGTAGTAGTAGTAGTAGTAGTAGTATGCCTGTAGTGTCAGTCGGGGTTGTAAAGAGTGTGGAAGCAAAGTTAATTAAAGGGTGTGAGAGGGAGGGAGATAAAAAATGAATCACAAGGGCGGAATTAACCGGCCAAAGGGTAATTAATAAAATTAAATTAGAACTCAAGAAGATGAGAACTAATAAATACATGATCCAATTAAATACACAAACTTTAATATTTTGCGAACTGCTTCGTAATTTAATTCCAAAAATACTTTGATTCAACGGGAAGGTTTAAAATTTCAAGAAACTGAAGCGATATGGGAGTTGTGGAAGGGATTTGAAGACTATTTTAACCTATCTCTTTATGCATACCTTCCGTTAAAGTGATAACCTTATTTAAATATCTGTATCGCCCTTTGACTAACGAGCTTGTATATACTATTTTAGTTTCCAAAGAGTAATAAAATGTAAACGTCAGAAAGGGCGTAGAAAAAAGCATCTTTCAATACAGTAAGTTAAAAGTAAGGCCGCTAATTTCTGGGTTAGCGGAATACTCCCACATTTTATGCAATTCCCAGCTCAAACCTTACTACTTTCTTTCTGGAAACTTATTTCTAGCTGAGTTTTACTCTTCAACTTACTTTCTATTATTTCCATCTTCTAAAATATTAATGTTTTTAATGGAAACGTTGTAGCCTTTTCTCTAATTTCATTCCTCGTTTAAAAATCATATTCTAGCGATTCATTTTTTATTCCAGGGAGCAATCCGATCCGGTTTTACTTTCGGTGTACGAAGAATGTCACAGAAATATCTACTACAGTAACTACTACTACTACTACTACTACTACGACTACTACTACTACTACTACTACTACTACCACTACTACTGCTTCTACTAGCTGATGATACGCTGAGAATAAAAGTAATAAGAGGTTGATGATGATGACAAAAACATTGGAAGAGGTGGAATTCAACTGTGGGTGATTTACATCCCTCGGGATAAGATATGTGTGAAAAATCCCATCCAGCACCCTCCTCCCTCCAATCGTCTTATCTCCTACAAAATATTCCGTAACTAACTACACAAACATTCTTCAATCCCGTTTTTACACAGCAAGCGAGAGAGAGAGAGAGAAAAAAAAATCTTAACGAAAGTCACTGGCTTTATGCCAAGGGAGAAATAAAATATTGAATCAAGGGGAAAATTCACAAACTTATATAAAGAAGGGTATAAATTAAAAACTGCTTTGATTAAAAATTATAATTATTGTTACGTACTACGTAGATAGATGTGGAGATAAATACCTATACAAAAGTACGTTCTAGTTGGGATGGAGTAAATAGCGTATATTCTCTAATAGTAGCCCCTTTAAATAATATGGATCATGCCACTAGCTTTATGTTCAATTCGACCCTCAGTTTAGGCTGGAAAAAAATTTAACTCGGGCAGGGTCAGTATTTAGAAATTTACAGTAGTTAACTTTTAATTATTTTAAAACTCTAGTGACGAGTTACACCTTTTTTCTGACTTCTAAACAACAAATCCTTCGTTTGCTGTTTTAAAATCAAAGCATTAAAGAAATACGTATTCCTGTTTTTTTACTCTCCACAAGATTATGCAGAAATAAGCCATTAATTTCTATTATAAACTTTAATTTCTTTCAATTCCTTTAAGCCGTTCTGAATACAGAAGGGATTTTTATTGGATTCCTCAAGAATCGGAACGAATTAGTTGTTATAAAAATCCAGTTAAAATTAACATGCCGGTGATGCAGTAGACGTAGGATGTTTAACAATATAAATAAAGTTAATAAATCATTGTGGACTGGTCAGGGAATACCACGAAGGAATAATAAACGGTTGATTTGATTTACTCTTTTAATTTCTTCTATCCTTAGTTTATGAAGGTTGGTTATTTATTTAGTTATTCATTCCCTCCAGTCAACAGCTCCTTCAAGTGGGCACCAACTAATCAAATATTATCAAAAGAAGGCCAACACTTTCACACAAAAGGAAATTATAGTTCAGAACGATATACAAACAAGTACACAGTATTCAAGTCAAGCCAAGGAAGGAAATATAGCACAGTCGGGGATAACTTCTGTAATTTAGCTTTTGGGGTTTGCTCACAAATTTGATTAGTTTTAAGAATACTTCTACAGAAACCCGTTAAACCCTTAAATCGATGTCATTTATTGTTCTCCAATACTACAGTCTGACCTCTGACCTGTGAACCCCTAAAACCCCAGTTACAGGTCATGTTTGGTCGAAAAAACGTGCCCCACAGTTTGACCCTAAAGGGCTTATGACTCTAAAAACTACCCAACAGTAGCTTTTGACCATCTATATCTCTATTTAAAACCCTTAAAATACCCGATGGAGTTCCCTGTTCCCAACTCTAAATAACCTAAGCAGAATAAACCTTTTCTAAATGCATTTTGAATGGCAGATCGTTACACAAGAATTCTAAACGGTTGAATGGAGATTCAAGTACAAGTTTTTATTGGGATAATTGTAGGTTTAGTCTTTTGAATCCCAATCTCTCTTCTTTACAATCTCTCCTCCTGTCTTGAGTTTCTATTCTGGGCCGCGTACTGCTGCTTGCTATGCATACTGTTGTAGATTTATGATTTGTTAAAGAACCAGGTTGAATAAACAGAGTTCACACCCCGCGCCCCAGTTTACTTACTATTCTCCTAGACTGGATACTGAGGATATGAATGAATCGGGAGATTTATTGGGAGGATGTGTGTGTGTGTGTGAAGCAGTTTCTCCATTGAATCTGAGGACTAATACGAGGCCCAATCCTCATTCTACATAATACAAAACAAAACAAAATGAAGAAATAAATCTTCCCTTTTGGCAACATTTACATTCAAGCTACAAAGAGCAGCAGCCGTAGTAGTACCTAGTCGTAGTAGTAGTAGTAGAGGTAGTAGTAGTAGTAGTAGTAGTAGATGTAGTAGTAGTAGCAGTAGTAGTAGTAGTAGTAGTAGTAGTAGTAGAGGTAGTAGTAGTAATACCAGTAGTTACAACAACAGAGAAAATTTTACATGATTTAAAATAACCAGGTTAGCCTAAAAGCTGCTTTTTTATTTTTTATGAAGTAAAGATACAATAAATGACAGAACTCTCCAATATGTAGAAATTAAACAATGCAGCTCTTACGTTATTGAGTAATGCGTTTAAGGAATTGTGAGTTAAACGACACAATTGAAATTATTTTAAAATAGTTTATGAGCATTGAAAATGATACTTTGAAAAACTTTAATGCAGAATGAATATCTTAAATTATTTAACTCGGATAGAATATGATTCAACCAGGAATATATTGAAATCTAAAAGTTCCATAATTGTACATCCTCCAGCATAAAAAAAACTGAATAGTAATCAACAAGAGCAGATTTAGCAAGGCAAACAATAGAGATGGAGTCTATAAAAATATAAATTAAAAAGGGTTGAGTCCTCCGCTGTAGAAAGTGAAGAATCAAAGGACTGAATAGAACTAGATTATATTACAAAAATTAGTATGAAACCAACTCCCTCATTCTTCTCATTCTTTGGATAAAGGGGGATTTAAAATTGTGAACAAATTATTGAGCAGTTCATTAGTTGAGGGTTGGAATTTTATTTTATTCCATCCAACATTTATTAAAGTTGTACTCAGCCCATCATCCTTAAAGGATCCAACTGGTAGTAGTAGACTTTTTCAAATAAATAATGGCGAGAAAAGGCAGGGAAAGTAGACGTATTGGTAGTTTCAATAGGGGGAAGTGTCCTTGGGGAATTAATGAAATAAAAGAAATGTAATGAAGGAGACTTCAGAGATGGAGGATTTATTACTCAATCTTTTATTCCATCCACCACAACCTTATACACTTTAGTTACTCATCCTTAGTATCATTTGCAGTATTTTTGTTATGTATGCTAATGCAAAATTCTACTCTGTAGATTTATCTCCGATTATTTTAGCATCTGCTGATTGGAATTTGATAGAATTATCCCAATAATGTTTAACTTTTACTAATTTAAAGATTTACTTTTTATTTAATCATTAAACGTGTTTTAAACACCAGAATCGCCTTCAGCTAATGTAGTAAGCTGTGATCTGTAACTTAGACTGAAATTCTACAAGGAATACAGTTTTGACAGTGGAAAGATTCTGAATTTCGGCACTTTCCATCTTGTACTAGTTGAGGAGGAAGGCCTTTTAGTTAATTAATTAATTACATCTACGATTACCATTCCCATCCCCGCCTACCAACTCCTCTCATCCTTCCACTTACCATTACTACTGCCCGTTTGATTACATTTTATATGCAATTTGAGTAATTTTTCCTTTCCCTACGCGTAACCTAAGTACATAAGCAGTAGTAGTAGTAGTAGTAGTAGTAGCATAAGATCTACTATAGTTATAGCAGTAGTAGTAGTAGTAGAAGTAGTAGTAGTAGTAGCAGTGGTAGTAGTAGTAGTAGTGGTAGTAGTAGTAGTAGTAGTAGTAGTAGTAGTAGTAGTGGTAGTAGTAGTAGTAGTAGTAGTAGTGGTAGTAGTAGTAGTATGAAGTGGGTAAGAGAGAGAGAGAAAGAATTAGGTGGATGAGAAACACTGTTGGAATTCATTAGACGGAAATTAATGCAGCTGAAATTGAATCCGCACCACCCGAAGGGAACAACAAGGCCTAATAAATCCTCACAAGATAAAACACACACACACTCACTCTTCATACTCATTCTCTACTACCACCAGAATAGACTTTTAGATCCTATAAATAGGAGATAAAGATAGCCAAACCTTTCTACCAAGCTCTATCAGCTTTTCGAGTAGGAGCTGCTTAGCACAAACTGCAGCATAGATGGACCAAAGACCGTTAATAACTGTAATAATAATAATCATAGTAGTATAGTAGTAGTAGTAGTAGTAGTAGTAGTAGTAGTAGTATAGCTAGTAGTAGTAATAGTGGTAAGAAAATGCAGAAGCATGTCGTGTCTGCCTAAAACTCCCTGAGATTAGTCCGGGATCTCCTTTTTCCAGGAGGATTTATTTCTTCCCTTGAAATCTCATTTTTCCTTGGAATTATTATAGAAATTATCAGCCTCCGGATGAGCTGCTAACTTCCTCAAGCAGAGAGATAACCCGAACTACAACTCACCTCACAACTCCCTATCCTATCAACCTTTCTCGGCCTCTCTCAGCCTTTTCTACTCAGCATACAAAAATCTACATTTTAATAGAAAAAGAACCAAGCTAATTTATTATTTTCTAGAACTAAGGCTTTGGAAGTGTAACTTTTAAAAAGTAAATTCACAAGCAGCTCCTTACTCAGCGTACGCTACAACTTTCATTAATAGTAAGATGAGTTTCAGGGAAACTGGGCTATTTCTTTGTAATTTAGAATTATAAAACAATAACACTCTTCATTTTTTCATTCGAGAATATAAATTCATTTTTATATTCAGAATTTACCTTATCAACACAAATTAGGAGTGCACAACCTATCTATTCAAATGTTTAATTAATTGAAATCCGTCATTAAATTTGGTTTGGAAATCAAATAAAACATTCTGCATCAAACTCTTCTCTTCTCTACTCCCGAATCTCGATCCATGTTATACCGTTTAAATCTGAAGTAATAATTGTTGTAAAAGTTGTTAATTTTACACCACTTTTTGCTATAACTTCTCTGATAACCAAAAATAAAAGGGGTTGGAGCCGGATAAGGAGAAAGCTTATTCAGTAGTAATTAATATATATTAATGAAACCCTTGAGATTCACGCACAGGATGCACGTTTAGAGATGGATTGTCCAGATAATACTTAGTATTTTCTGGCTTTGTATGCAGCTAGTTTTACTTGATTTTTTTTATTGCGTGGATCCTCCACAAGTATTCTCTGATCGGGGTGGATGAATCCGACAACCGTTTAAATTTAATAACTTAATTTAAAAAGACAATCAAACTTGTTCACGAAGGTTGAAGACGATGGACGCAGTTTTGCATATTAATAAGAAGCAGCAGGGCAGACTTTGTCTGACTCTGATTTTTGTTTCATAATCTAAGCACATACTTTCCTATGATAAGCCGCACTCTTTTACGGATAACATGAGTAGGACGCTCGTCTATTATACGCACTTTAAAGTAAATCCTCTGCTTTTTCAAAAGCTCTCATTGTAAATAATAGCGCGGTAGGACAAGCAAGAGAGTCTTATAAACAAGGTGACTAACCAGTACCAATTTCCACCTACTAACCGCGTATTATTGATGAACACTTACACGCTTCCCGCAATAAAAAGCTTCAAAGTAAGAATTAAAACACTAAAAAAGGTTTAAATGAGTTGTAAAGGTGGGCTGGGTATTTTGGCGTGGTTTTCTGCACATTTGGTCACTCGCCTTATTAAATTCTCATAAAAATTTCTCTAAAGATTGACTCGCCTTCTTTAGGTGGATGAGACCAACCCTGATCCTCCTCCACCTCTGATTATATTATTATTATTATTAAACGTTTAAAATTCCTCCACACAGTTCAGTGTCGCCTTATCCTTGGTTTATTGTACATAAAAAACCAAGTAATAATTTACAAGTTCTTCTCTAGTCATCCAAGTTGTCAAAAAAACTGGGCAGGATGAGGAATGGCTCCACCGGCTATGAATCTTCTACTGCAATTTATCATAAAATGGTCATCCAACCACCTTCATTATTCACACAAAAAATAATACACAAGATTTCGCATTATTTTTCTTTCTAAAAGATTCCACAGAATAGGAATTCCTTGGTGTATATTTCCCAAGAGATTAAATCATTATCCGGTAAGGAATAAGTTACATTGGAGGATGTTAATCATTTTTTTAACATTGTATTTCTCCCAATAAAAAAGAAGAATGAGCTGTCTTTTTAAGTAAAATATTCATAACTTGAGAGGCGGATGATTGGGTTTGGTGGAAATTACCGATTGCAAAACGCCCATGTGTTTAAATACAGATTTCTCATCTTCACTATCCACTTTTTAAGCCGGTTTTACCCACAAGAGAGTTGACAGTCTGAGACGTTATTGGCTGGATTTGAGATGAATAATGAGCGTTACTTATTATTGATGGACTGTATTAAAGTATCCGTTTTAAACCATCTAGTATCTCCATTCATGTAGAAGGATGATTGGATTGATTCGAATTAGGAATAATTGCTCTAACCAAGTGGGTAACTTTACCTAAAACTTTTTGGGAATAAACGGCTTTTTGCCCTTTTTCGACTAAACCAATCTAAATGGCTAGTTTACCTTTGCAAATTAAGTTATCATTTAAGAGGGAATGAATGGTTTTACTATTGGAGAGGGAGAGGGATTGTTACAATTGCTAAAATAAATAGCGAGGAATCCGGATAAGTAAATTAGTCAGGCGAATAACCTCCCAAACAGAGGGTTACCTAGTTCTCTAACCTCCGAATGAGTTAAAGAAACCCTAGATTTGATCATTAATAGCGCATAAAATGATCTTAAAAAAGATAGAGCTAATGATGAGCTCCTTTACTTAAAAGAAACCAGAGGAAATGAAAGTTACAATCCGATTGCAGTTTTATTTTACACCCAACAGAGTAACCATTGTCTTTGTATTCATTTACTTTCTAGACTAAACATTTCGGGGTTTTTTACAATTAATCCAAAGCGTCGACTAATGATCTCTCTTGATCAATTCATCATTAAATCAAAAGACAGAAAGTCAGTGAGTGTGAAGAAGAAGGATAAGAGTCCATCGACCAAACTTCCTTCCGGGATTTCAGTTTTGGGAGGAAACACCCGGGATTTTATTCCATCCCAACCAGTAGTAATGTAAAATACCCTAGAATAATGAAACCTGAGATTGTATTAGATTTCGAGACCTAAATATTTCCCCAAAAAACATGGGTTTCATTCTTTCTAAAATCTGTCATAGAATTTCTCTAGAAGTTTTTACTCCAATCTCTAATTTCATTCTGCCCTTTCTAAAACCTGAGGATCGAATTCATCTTCATATTACAGGGAATATATTTTTTTTTGTCTAAAAAACATTAGGGGTAATATTTTGTAACAAAATAACAAACAAACTCATCAATTTCGTGGCTTTGATCAACGTATATTTTCGGCTAAACTACCAGAACAGTCATCCTTTTCATTAAATTAGCTGCAGCTTCAATCAAATCATTATTATTCTTCATTTAGGTTATGCAAACAAAACGATACCTGGGGAAACCCTCACCTATTTGTATAGAAAGTAGCGTCAGCCACTATGCCGTGGGTTTTATCACAGGACAGACAGATAATAACCGATAGCGGTCTCTAACCAAGTGCGGGATATATCCGAGAAAATAGTCTATAATAAAGTTGTTGAACCCCGTGCATTCCATCATAAATGTGTTGTCGATACGGTCTAAACTTTTGGCAGTTGTTAGCTCAAAGTCTGAATAATTCATGGACTGATTCCAACAAAAAAAAGATTCTTTGGATAACTCCATTTGAATTAAGTAAAGTAAGGATACCTGGCCGTCCTGGCTACACTCTCTCTCACTATTTAGACCTTGAGGCTTTAACTCTCAAGAAAACCTAGAGAACTGAGAGTGTGAAGGATCGAGAAAAGATCACGTTTTGCCAACTGATCCCTTCCTCTAAACTTTTTGATAGAGAGCTTGCTCAAAAACAGCTTGAAAAGAAAGTAGAGATGAAGGATGGATTAGCTGTAATTGCCAAAATCCCCATTAAAAATATCCAGAATCATCATAAATTTAAGCTCCAACCGGCTTCTTTTCTCCACTTATACGTGCCTTCTTTCTAAGAACTGATGATGGTGGAACTTTACTTGGAGTTTTAAGAATAGTGAGATCAAAGTCAAGTAAAATATCCTTATAGATAGGTAGCTTTACTATTGTTGGCTTTTTATTTTTAAAAAAACTCAGTCTATATTTGAAACAGTTTTTATGCAACAATTAACATTATTCTGGTGGAAGGTTGGAGAGAAAAGGTTTGCAAATTTTGGTGTAAAAAAGTAGTTATCGTTTCTTTTATGCCAACGTCTGTTTCTCATCATTATGACTGGTTTAATAATAATAAATTCTGATTTAAATTAATATCAGCATACATTCTTGATTGTTAAACTTCACAGATCCCGAACCACTAAATTTAACATCTATAAAAAAATTGATTCCGCAGATTAGGAATATTGTAAAGTTTTCTTAAACGAAGTATTTTCTACTTGAGGAGTGTGTGGTTCATAAAAAGAGCTTCTTGAAGCCCACCCTGTATTAATAAACTTCCTAAGACTCCTGACTAGCGTAGAGAAGTGTAATTCTAATATGAAGAAGTAGTAGATAGATGTGGTGGAAATATTTCCTCTTTAGAATTTACTTGTAGGGAAGAGAGGGTGTCTTCTTGTGTGAATTTCACCTCATAAATAAATCTAGCGTCTGGAGCGATGCCATTAATCACTGGATTCATACATAAATTAACTTCAGCTTCCTTCCTACAACATTCCCAGAGTCTAATTCTCTCGAAAGAAGATAAAAAATAAAGCATATACTATTACTACTACTGCTCATATTCATATCAAGTTAAAATGTACTACTGCTGCTGCTACTACTACTACTACTACTACTACTACTACTACTACTACTACTACTACTACTATCATCACTCATCACTACTTCACTTCTACTACTACTATCACTACTACTACTATCACTACTACTACTATCGTTACTACTACTACTATTACTATTACTACCACTACTACTACTACTACTCTTTTTTGTATTAAAGTAGTGTAGAGTATAAACATAAGTGTTTTTAATCCAAATGATGCAGTATTTGGTTGAATATTTCATCGGGAGTAGTTCCCTTCGCAGTTCACTCTCTGAATTAACTAGCCAAGTATAAAGTGGAAGGAGAGTCATCTTTGTCTTGAGACGGGGGGAGTCCAACTAATAAAGCATCCCTCGTCCAATATTCTACAAGATTTTCCATCCTATGGAATAGAAGAATATGCAAGAAGAAGAAGACCAAGAATTTATCCATCCTTAAACTTCCTCTAGTTCCACAACTAATCCAACGTTTCTCTCTTCCAGCTATTCTTTTAACACAAGAGAAAGGGGTTTTTTTGGTAATTTGAGAAAGTATACGAAATTCCCTTGAAGTTTAAGATTCAGTAGGAATTCAGTAGGACCATTTATGTATTATTTTATTGGTAGTCTATCAGTATGATTTTATGCACTACTGCAATGTAAGAGTCCCAAATCTTTAAACCAATGTACAATTAATCGTACTATATTTTTAACTAACAGCGTCAAATCACGTTAATTTTGAAAAGTTAATTTCTATACATTTGCCAGAAGTAAACCTTCTATTTTTCAGCAGTTCTGACTTGCTCCCATTATTTAAAAAATCATCTTATATTCCTAAAACCAAAAAATAATGCCACCAAAATGAATTCGTTCCTACAAGAAGGTTGAGGTATGGACGAGGATTAAAGCAAATGGTGATGGAAACTTAGTATTAAATATTGCTATTATTATTATTATTATTATTATTATTATTAGTAGTAGTAGTAGTAGTAGTAGTAGTAGTAGTAGTAGAAGAAGTAGTAATATTTGTAGTAGTAGTAGAAGTAGAAGTAGAAGTAGTAGTATTTGTAGTAGTAGTAGTAGTGTTAGTAGCAGTAGTAGTAGTTTAATAGGATAAGTTAAATCCTGCTGGAACTAGGAGGATGTATTTTTTTCCAGCTGAAGAATAAGCTTGGAGAGATGAATTAGACGATAGATCATTGTGAGACAGACGGGAGATTTATTTCCTGAATCCGCTTCTTCTTCTACACAGATACTGAATTACTGATTCCACTACAACTACTACTTTCCTCCATTATTATTATCCAACTGTTACTGGACTTTGAATTCGCCTACGTTAAATATATCCTAGGAGGAAATTTAAGCTAGAATTTATTTATGAGCCAAGTATTTATCTTTTAAGGAAGAAAACAAACAGAAGAACGATCAATCACTGCCTTCGCCTCCTTTACTAACATTCCTTCCATCTAATACAATCTCTGATTATTATGCCTAAGCTCCCACTTATAATCCGCAGGGCTGAGCTCAAGAGACAGACAATAATTGGCAATAGATTATACAGGAATTCCCTTAGGTGCATGCAGCATCAGGTTTAATTAAAATAGAATTAATTTGTCTGCAGTTTTAGCTTATTTACAATAGGAAAATAAATAAGGAAATATACTAAGAAAAAGTTGTTAAATATTGAGTACCAAGTACGCAGAAAAAAATATATAAAGCTGGGTTTTTGCAGGTATAAGAATGCTGTACTAAATTCCTCACAACATTTGTCTAACTTTTGCTGGCTTTTTTAAAGAAAAAAAAACGCTTCCGCAGTTATTTTTATTACATGGTCAACTTTATTTTTATTTACAAAAAGATTTCCATTAAAAGTTTGCTTTTTCCAAGAAAATAACCGGGATAGTTTCCATCTCCCCGAATATGTTTTTCCCCGTAGAATACTTTTTCTTTATCTCTTTTATTCTCCCTATCCCTGCACTTTTTCACTGTAAGTTTGGGATTTGTGCTGGGTTGGATGAGGTCAAGTGGAGTCGATGGATAAAATACGGCTGCCTGGAAGACATTTGGAAGTGGAAGACGAATGGCGAAGGAAAAGGTTCCTCAGATTGATGGCCAAAGTTTAATCGAAGATGGGAATTCATGGGACTCTTATATTTCACCCGAACCTAACTCCACACAAAGGCACATGCAGTCTACTCGTTGGAATTAAACCTTAAGCTCTGTATAGATCCCAATTCGGGTACTCACTCAGCTAAATCTACCCGGGTATTACGGATTATCCAGAATACCTACCCGAGCGTTTGTTAGTTACTCAAGTTGTAGTTACTCTCCACTTACAAGCCGCTATCCCTTCAAACTTTTAGTATAGCTCTTATATATTCTAATGGGGGCTTATTTTATGAAATAAACTATTACCCGGGTATTGGGGATTTACAAGGTATATTCTTCTCAGCAGCTACGGAGTTTGTAACTTTTTATTACATCCTAAATACACCGCGTGTAATAAAAGAGGATAGGCTGCACATCTTTTTTCTGTAGTTTTTACTCAATCCAGCTAGTTGTTGAGAGGATTATTTTCATCATCTTCTTTATCCTTCTCTCAGCCAAATACTAACAACTATTCCTCCTTCAACAACCAACTTTCTTCTCTTTTCTCAAGTTAACCTATTCTCACTCAATATTATGAGAACAAAGTAAAGGTGGAAGGAGAGTAGATTTACTCAAAAATAGCCTAGATTGGGATTTAGTTCAGAGAGATAGAGAAGTTCATCTTTTTACGTAAGAATTGGCCGGTTCTTGATAACAGTCTATTATATTTACTGTACCCGTCTTATTAAATTAGGGGATCTTTCTTCATTCTGAATAAAGTAGTACGCATTAATTGTAAAATATGTCACGAAAGTAAAGTAACATAAAAATAATTTTATAAAGCACAAAAATACATCTTAATTATGGTTAAAAATAATCCAATTCTGTACAGGATCAAAAATCCTATAATAATCACAAGATATGAATAATTCATCAATTTTTACTGTTACTTTTTAGCTCTTTAAATAAACCGTTGTAAACGGGCGTAACGAAAGGCATGTAAAAGTGAGCACGCGGTGTTTTCAGAGTGAGCGCACGGTGTTTGCGGAGTGAGCGCGCAGTGTGTGCATAGTGAGCGCACGGTGTTTGCGGAGTGAGCGCG
>JAQFZX010000912.1:0-41117 GCA_034682405.1 Hydroisotoma schaefferi | reverse complement strand
CATTACTGCTCCCCAAAAAACGCTCCTATAAAACCTAAAACTCCTAAAACTGTCAAAATACAACTTTCTCCAGAGTGCTTTATCCTAAGTGAGATTAGACCGTTGAAGTCAAAATTATTACTGTATCTCTCTAATATGAGTCTCTCTACTTCCAGAGAATAAAATATCTCAATTAATTGTATCAATGACTTTCACTTTACCAAAACACGACTATCCTTTTTACTCTTTATGTTTTCTGCTGTTCCTTGATATGGCTTTCTCCGCATAAATCACTAATTTTTGCTATCTTTAAACATAATGCGGATATTCTGTACCATCTACGTCATACAGACATTGCGGGCTAACCTACGTACGCTTTCACAAGCTTTTATGCAAGAGATTCATCTCAAGATACCTTTCTTCGGGGATTAAAAGTGAAAGTTACACCTAAACACAATTTTTGTACCATTTTTTCATGCATGTTCCACTGGACTTTTCTCCCTGGTCTCAGGACGTTTCGGTGAAATTTAGAGGTACTTACTGAAGCCTTAAGCATTATATATCGTTGTCTTTACTTACTCATATACACCCTGAAGTAATTCCACAAAGCATTAGAATAAATAATGGGGGTAGTTCGTTTGGTGAAAAATGCCATTTAAGCAATAATCAAGCTCCTTATTGAAATTTTAAAGCATCGAATCCTAAATTTACAACTCCTTGTCCAGCTAAACATCATTTAAAGACAATGACCATTATTTTGGCTAACGCTAACATAAAGCAACGCATTGCGGTCATTATACCTATTCCTGCACTAATAAATGAATACATTTTTGTGCAACAATTATACTTTAACACAAACCGTTCGACTCGATCTAGCGTGCAATTAGTTGTAAATCATACTCCTTGCAATTGCAACAGGACAGCCACAGTTTTATATTGAACTCACAATTAATGCCATATGCATGCAGCATAAAACAAGAATATAATGCAAACAGAAAGCATGTTATTGTTTGAGCCATGAACATACAATGTTTAACGCTTATGATTAGTAAGCAAAGAATGATTTTGCCGAATGCTTCAGTGCAAAAACCTTCGCGAATTTTTTAGCACTCCCCTTCTACTTTCTACGCCACTGCGTTTCTCAGACACTACGTAGTTAGCTTTTTTTGTCGATTTGCCCAGCGCAGGTCGGAGGTTGTTATTTTGGAGTTGTATAAGAATCAGAGGAAAGGCCATTAATCGTATACCGAACTTTGTTGAATTCAAGGACTTTAGATATAAAAACAGACTTCTCATAAACAATACCAGGATGCGTGAAGGTTTGAGATAACGAACTTTTAGCCAGCTTTATTCAATTATAAGTTAGTAAAAGTACCTGTTTATATGTTTTAGGATAGTTTTAGGATAGTTCCCTGAATAGGAAAATAGAGAATATGGAATATGACATGAAACACGAAATAATAATAAGATCGGACGCAATCACGTAATGTTAGACAACCCAAAAGCTAATTTCTTAACCACTTGTCTTGACATCAATTAATTTGATCAATTTCCATTTTACGCATCCTCTAAAGCTTCCTTCATCTATGGGATTTCTGAACTCCACTATAAAGAGAAGCCAAACATTTTTCATAACACAACATGGACGTAAAGTAATTGAAGTAAAGTATGGGCGTATGGGTAGAAGACCCGACCAATCCATAAAGTTGCTACTATAAAAGTACAGACTCGCATTCGCATCTGCTTGCTTTCAATAAGGAAACCCTATCAGTAAAAAACTATCCCGCGCACCTAAAAAACCGATACTACGCTAGGATAATGTGTAGTTTCATGTACAGTTTGCACTTCTTGTTTGGGTCTAACGAGAGGAGAACTTTACAACAGAAAAATAAGTTACTCCAAAGATCTGTTCATAAACAATTGAGAACAATACAAATACAATTTCGTAGACAAAAACTATGAATTGTAAAAATATAAAATGGTTCATGAATTATAAATATAAGCTATTAACTTTCACCCACGATTGTGACCAGTAATATTTTTTTAATGAAAGGTTAGCATAATTATAGGATTAGGGTTAAAACTAATAAAAACTTTTGCTGTGTAGTTAACGTTTAATTTTTTTCCATCCATATCTGACAAATCTGTGATCGTAAGATTTTGTTTTATCTATCTATTTGATTGACAAAATGTTCAAAAAAACGTTAGTTTAACCCTACTTTCCTTACAAAAACAGTCCTCCTCATATGATACTTCATAGGAAATCCGTATTTATTTTTACAACCGTCTAGGTTGTAAGTTCTATTTTTACAGATTGTGAATAGACCACAACGGGTAAAACGTAGGGGGCTTGAGACTCTTTGCGTTGGTTTGCTTTTCTTACCCGAAATGAATGGAATGAATGAAAATACTAAGGCCCGTGTAGGGGGACGGCTTACTACTACTTTACGCATTTACGATACTATGCTCATCTCAATCTCCCTCTCGCTATTTTGTTCTGGGTACAAAGCGGAATGACCAAAAACTATCCACAAACGAGCTATAGATGGAATGTAGCTACGCTAGGTGAGGTTCTTCAAGCTCTATCATAAATGAGTGAGAGATGGAATGGAACTTTTTAGAAATATATCCCCCGACCAACAACATTTCATACATCATGCAAAATAGAGACGACGAACCACTTTTCATATAATGGACCAAAGAACATTCGCCTCTGTAGAAGGAATACTACGTAGACGTACGTACGTACTACGCTTGTTGAAACCCCCTTTTGGTTACACATCCACAGCATCAGACATACAAATTTCCTTTATAACTTTTAGCAGTTTACAACATGTATATATCGTCTGTTCAGTACCGTAGTAGTCGTCTTGTGACTGAGTTGCGTTATTTCTTTTTACGACTCAGAAACCTCAACCAAGTTCTTCAGTAGTGGAAAAGTGGAAGTAAGTATAGGAGATAGTGACTGGCTGTCTTGAATAGCAGTAAGTAGTAGGTTGTTGTTGGATTCTTGAATACACAGCAATCTGCACTGCATTAAAGAAAAGACGCAATAGACCTTCAACTTAGTTTTTACATAAATGTATCAAAATTAAAATCTTCTAACAACACTAAAGAGATGAGTGAAATAACTTAAAACATTTGGAAGGTAAAGAGATAAACCATTCATTCCTGTAACGTCGTCTAGTACCGTTTGGAAGGAGGAAGTTAAATTTGACAATTTAACACCACATAACGGGGTTTATTCCTTTCGAGGAAAGTTATTTAGCACATCATTTTACAAACCAGAAGTACAATTTTTAATAAATTAAAGGAATTTTGAAGAAAGTTTATTTTTAGATGAGGAAGGCTGATAAAGCCGTGAGTGAAGTTATATATAGTGGAATAAAAGGGGTTGTGAAATAATAAGGCCCAGTAGTTGTAGTGGTAGGTAGGTAGGGACAGGGAGGTCCTCTACACATTTTTATTTTATTACATCTTCGTTTCTCCGCAATTGTTTGTTTTTTTCTTCGCAATTCCTCAATGAAGGGGACTCAGTGTGTGCCTGGATTTTTAAAAATAACCTTTTTAGTCATAAATTCTGATTGAACTATCATCAAAGTTCCCATCGGGTCGGGACGGAAAGCGTGGGACACATCAGGAAATGCGTTTTTCATTTTTCATTAGGAAACTAAGGATTAATGGCAACACAACAGCAGTTAGCAGTAACTAAATGGGCGATTAATCATAAATAATAGTTGGTGTATAAATGACAATGAAAATATTTAATCCGGTTCGATCGAGTAATACTAAAAAAGTTAGAATATTACAAGTCAGCTTATTACTCTTACTAATTTGAACTGTACTACTGTTGACTATTTATTACTACATTTTGTGCTTAAATGAAATGTTTGTTTGTACAGGACGGGCTGAGAACCACACCCCCAAAATGAGTGTAACTAACGAAGAGGTTAGTAATGTTGGTCCTAATGGTATCAACGGAGGCGGAGGTGGCATTTCGCCCACAACAACAACTCCCTTGGCATCGTCAAATAATGGGTCATCCGGAAACACTTCCTCGACAACTGCTTCAGCATTTGCAGATGACGTCGTTAAGGGTGCCTATCTTCGCAAACTTAAGGGGAAGAAGAAATTCTTTGTCCTTCGTAAAGAGACTGAGACGGATAACCCAGCTAGGTTGGAATATTATGCCAACGAAAAGAAATTCCGAATGGGACATCCACCAAAAAAGTATGTCGAGAATAATTATTTCATGCATTTTGCTATAAGTTGTTACGTTTTAATTACATTCTCTATTGAAAGGTTTGGGGATGATGAAGAAATTAGGATAACTTTTAGTGGCCATGATTAGTTTAAGTCCAAATTATATTAAGTTTCTAGCTATTTGCATTATTTTGCAAGCCTTTTAAAAAAAGACGACGCAGTTGTAATTAAACCGTGTATTCCATATCAAAGTTTAAGTTAGGGAACTAAATATTTTGGTACTATAAATACCCAGGCGACTTTTATTTTTGTTATCGACATGTGGAAAGAAGAAGAGGGTCAGGGGAGGTCAGGAGAGCAGTTTTATTAGATCATTGACCAGAAAGGTGAGGTAGGTATTGACTACATTTGCAAGTAATAAATTTGGATTCTACTTATTGCGCAGTAAAGTAGAGGAATGACACATACTTTCTCAGAAATTTTACTACTCACGTAGCGATAAAAAGCTTGATTTACTTACCTGCCTAGTATGCACAGGCATTGTAGAATTATTCAGATGATAACGACTAGTATTCTGTCTAAATGCAGCTCCTAACGGAAAGATTGTTTTTCTAATGGATTTTAAGTGTTTCTTTGCGACGAAACAACATGTATTTATTTATATCAAAATATACAAAATATTACCCAGAGGGTTTTTAGTCTGTTTGCTTGCTCATCTTGTCATCTTTGCGTTGGCTAAAATATGATGAAGACTATCCATTAGAATGAGGACGGATAAGTAAGTGGTAGTGATAATAATTATGAATAATCGTTTGTTGAAATTGTTTTTCTTCATTAGCTGGGTACAAGTGATATGCGGCTTAAATATTGACTCTTTACGAGTAATCAAGGGTTTTCCAAGAATTTAATTACAGCTAATATATGACTAAGCTTAAAAGTAGTAGGACTGACTAGTAGAAGTGATCATTTTTGGTATGTGTTTTATCTTATTATGGTAATGATTTACAAGTGCACATAGACAAAGATTATCTAGCCTGTTTTTCGTTCTCTGGCTGTCCTGCCTGCCGAGTATATCAAACTCTATCCCAAAATTTCATTTTATGACGATGGAGCATGCATATTACATACTTAACCAGGCTAGTTATGCGTTTGAGGTGTTTTGTTTTCCTTCCAGAGAGCTTAATCATTGGGTTAAAACCTTATTTTATCAAACGGAGGCACATATTCGAACTCTCAGTAATTAACTTCAATAAATGTGAAGATGTAAAACGTTAACGTGTTGTGGAAAAATATTGATGGGTGTGGCATTAATTAATTAGGATTAAGGGATCTTCCCTGTTGTAGAGTTTCATTATATAAATACAAAGTATACATGATTTATGGGGATAATTTAATGTCGTACAGTACACTGGAAATTGGGTTTCGGTTTGTATTAATTCTTGTTGATTTTGTGGCGGCGTAAAGTTAGTTCAGCTGCATTTCCTATTCCTACAAGCCTTATATGTAATGGAATAAACATAGTTATAGTTAATGTATAAAAAAAACACCGGCACCGTGATGATAATCATAATCAAAGAATTTGGTTTGTTGAACGAACTGCCCCCATACCATGTGTATAGTTTACATACATATTAGTTGATGCCGTACTGAAACGTATCGTTGGCTAAAAGTACGAAGTACCTACAATATACTAGTGACGACGATAGTACTTCAATATGCTTTAACTAGTGTATTTTTGGGAATCCCTATGTTTATCCGCACATTAATTAATTTGTGATATGATTGTTTTTTACACCTGTCATGTCATCATCCATCTACATTCCTGAGTGTGAATATAAGTTCTGTCCAGTGACCGTCAGACGGTCTGTAAATAAAATGGTCTTATTTGTCGTTGTTCCATATTGCCTATTGCTCTTAAGTTCAAGTTATTTGGAACGGTAAAATGTCAATTTGAAAGCCTAGATCACGGTTGTTTCAATTGAAAAAGTTATTATTAAGTTTTTGGATACTAGGGAACTTTACTTTATATGAACTGGTTTGTTGAATGGTCGTTCGATTACGATCTTAGTAGAATCTACGGTTTTTTTTAGTCCAGCCACATTAATAAAACGGCTTTTGTATCAAACACTATTTATCCTCATGCCATTTTCTTAGATTTAGATCATTATCTAAATATCTACTACACTGATTTTATGCACTCTTTTACTGCTAATAAGGTGAGATTAAGTAAGATCAGCTCACTAGTCAGCAAGGAGTTAACTCAAAGTATTCGACAAATGCTGTCTTCCTGTGGAGATTGTATTTTTCCATGCATCCTTCTTCTATAGCTTGCTTTTTGTATCATACTGTGTTGTGCAGCTCCCGTTTAATTAAAAGAATATTCGAAGTAGGTGAAGGCCTTTTGATCGGAATATAGGCAGTCACACGGTTAAATCTTTACCTTTCACTCAAGTCATGTTCCATGTGGTGTATGTGTATTCATATCTCGTTGGATACATTTGTTCATCCTTCCTTCAGTATAAGGCTATTCCATAATGTGTTTGATTTTTTACTAGTTGATTCTTCCTTCCTTTCGATATTAAAGATTAAACCCAAGGTATTTGTTATGCCGGCTCTTAACTCATTGTATTCATTAGCTAGCTCTCATTTACAAACCTGGCAACCAGTTATGATTGAGCGTTGACTTGACTTCCATCCCCCCTACTAATAGTTGCCCGTGGTGCCTAATTAATGTTGCTTTTTAACCTGTGGTAGACACCAGACACACTATCAGACATATTACCGGAAGCTGTCTGACATTTTAGCACAATCCATTTAGAAATAATATGCTAAAAGCGTCAGATATGGAGCTAGCCAGCTAGCTATGGTGCATTTACTAATTAGAAAATACGCCAAGTTTTACAAGGTTCTGAGACCCTTACAATTTACCATTGCATAAGCATCGTTCTATTTAACCACCTTGTTAGATAAAGTCAAACCTAACCCAAATTGAAATAAAGCAGACGATCATCATACAATGTGGCAAGGATGTGGTGAGGTGAAGGGTCGAAGGATTTTAGAACCGACGTAGAAATGTCAAATGTATCTACAGAACTGTACGAGGCAAACAAGATTGCACGAAAAAAGTAACTACCAGAAAGTAGGTAAAGTAATTACCAGTGTAGTGGTGGCAAGTGCCATTCTTCAAGTAAGGTTTTGCATGCCAAAGCCGTGAGCAAATATTGAGTAGTTGTTTATCACCGGTTAAAACTCCGTTGGAAATAATGAAGAGAAGCGGTTTGTGTTAATGTATTAGTTTTAAAAAAAGCAGTAGTGGCGTTTTCATGATGGAGTCATTATACTTTCGTTCTGCACTCCCTTCCAGCAAAGTATAAACCTTACCTTTAAAAAAATCCGATTCAATATTCACATTACGACTACTTGCTGCCAGTGAATCAACAAATGATTTTAAATGATTACGTTTTTTAAAGCTGTGAACCTTACTTCAAGTATGGTTAAGCCATCGTCATTTATTATTCATTTACAATATCATTGTATTTATAGTTTATGCATTTGCGTCAAACATTGTTGTTGCGCTGCTGTGACTATGTACTTTACTACACTACCCTTTCTTGTTTGCATATGTTGGTTATCTCTGCAGTTCTGAGTAGCATGGATACTGCCGATGCTCTGTCGTATGCTTAACTAATCTAATATCGCGATCCGACCAAGTCCGTGTTGAAGGCTGGGGTCTGATTGTCGTATTTACGCAAACTGATTTATTGATGGACTGTTGACTGTTGTATTTTTTTGTAATTTGTTTCAATTCAACCATTTCGGAAATTCATTATAAGTTGTTGGTTTGGTACCAAAGGTACAACTGCAAACCTGGAAAGTATTATGAAACATGGGAAAACGGGATTATATCTTATAAATAATGAGATACAATAGAAGTGGACGTTATGAGCTTTTAGGCATTTGTAGACCAAAACTTTGACTAAGTTGAAACCTATATCGCTGTAGCTGTTTTGCCAACTCAACCTTAAAGCCAAGCCAGCAACATGGATTGGTTCTACGTGGTCAGCCAGTCGTCTAATTCCATTCAATTCAGGGTTTTTTTCTGCAAATCGGAATAGTTTCCATTTTCATGCTGCTGGATGCTGTATCGGTTAAACATAACAAGATCAGAAATCAGGATGGTAAATAGCTCTTCATAGTCTAGTCGTCGCGGAATCGGAACGACAAAGGATTGTATTTGTTGGTTACTTTATAGTTGCTATCTTATTGCATTTGGCTGGATTAAATCGAGAGCGAAATAAAATAATGCATAATGCATTCCTTTCCACTTAAAACCAGAACAGAGTTGGCTGCTAATTTCGCACTGTCGCCTTACTGTCGGTCGGCAGGTCTCATCTAGAAGCTTTTTTTAGTTAAGCTGGTCTTAAGACAATTCCTTCTACCACTACTGTTACAATACACGATATGATAAAATGTGGTTTGTGCTTTCCATATGATGAGAATTTTGGGACTTGTGTAGTCTCGTCTCATTTTTTACACTTTTTTACACACCAAAGATCCAGATATATCCGTCGTCGTAATTATTTTGGAATACGCTTTGATGTATTTTAAATGGCAGAAAAGAAAGACAGACAAAATTACACGTCCCATTTTTTCCAAAGTTGTGCCTTGTGCCATTAGCTAATACAATTCATTCGATCTTCGATGTATTGGTGCCTGCTATTTCTTCGTAGCTTCATAACAAATGACATTTGTTTTAACGACGATACCTCATAGTACTTGAGATGAGACCTTTTGGTTCAATACTTCTTAGGCTTGTTTGCCAATCAGCTTAGTATTTTAACCATTCACAACTTTGGTTTTTTATAAGGCAATGCTTATTTATGTCTGTGCATTATTTTACGTGGTTGGTTCATATCCTCCTATTCATTTGTTCAAACACCAATGTCAGGAGTTTCGGGTTAAAAATCTGCAAAAAGTCACAAATTAAATCTGGGTTGATTGTAATGAAGCGAATAAAGATATTTTTGGCTTGTTTTGTATTCGGTTGCATTGGTTCTTCATTTCATTACCTATCTGTATGCAAAAAGACGGCATGACATAACCTAACCCAACGAGAGAGAAAAACGCTTATAGAATGGCTAAGGTAGAGAAGGATGTTCATGAAAAGGTTTTTTAACAGTCAACGGTAGTTGAAACCCCAGATGTAAAGAATCTGTTCTCCGTATTATTCCAATGATTATAATGGCACTCCCTTGCCTAGAGTAATTTTGATTGGTTTGGTACTTGCACATTTTTTTGGGATCTACCTAACCTAACTAACTACCTTAGCATTTTAAATGCAGGCTTGAACAAGTAATTTTTGTTTATGCGACTTCTGTTCTGTGTGTCTATACCTCTCTGTAACTCAAACATTTAACTTGGATGATTGACAAGATATGGTTGTTTTTGATGAATCGTACCCTGGCCTTGAGAATTTCATGGCTCCTCACGGAATGTTGACTGATATTGTATGCAAAAGGGTTGTTTTTCCTTTAGATCAGCTTCCAAGAATTTGAACTGTGATTGTCGAATATAACTATGCAGAACTGAAAAAATATACCTGCCTCACTTTTTACATTAGTAGATAGTTATTTTATGGCTTACTAATCTTTGTGTATCTAAAACATGCCTTCTTGCTTAATTATTTATTTAGAAATATATCTTAGCATTCTCAACAAACTTGCTAAAAATTAACTGTCTTCCAAGAAACGTTCGGTTAGTGGGCTTATCTTTTATTCTTTTATGTTATAACCGCATTTATGCTGACAGTGTATTAAAGTTGTGAAAATAATAAGTTCCATCTCTATCCAAAAAACCTAATTTTGTTTTAGTATAAGGAGATAACTAAACTTTCTGATGCTATGTTTTTTTATAGATGCATATAGGTAGAGTGATAGTAATGCTGCAATAGTATACAAACTATTATTATGGTTGACTTTAAATGTTGTGAATGTTTTTTTTTTCAGGAGCATAAATCTGAGAACATGTTTCAATATCAGTGGCCTAGAGTCAAAATGCAAGTACTCAATCTCCCTTCACACTCACAATGATTGTGTTCGGATTGCGATGAATACTGAGGAGGAAATGAATGACTGGTTGAAAGCCATGAACTCCCTGGTTGATGAAGAAGAAAGCGATAATCCCGTTGAAGGGAAACTTCACTTTGAGCACATCTGGATGGTAACTGCATTAAATAAAGGGCTCGGGAGTAAAGAAAATATCATCGGTCAGTACCGTCTATGTCTTACATCAAAGGAGTTGACCCTGTTGAAAGTTGGAGAGCATGATGGAAGAAAACCTTCTTTCAAATTTCCAGTAAGTAATACCAGTTAATTTTATCTAGGTTGTGTAAGGCAAATGGATGAATGAATCTTGTTCAACATGCTGATACTTGATGATAGTATTATTGCAAAGCAGAAATTTAGGAATTAATGAACCGAAAGATCAGTCAGAGAAACGGAGGACACAGTTAATAGTAATATGGCTTAACCTCGGTATAAATAAGTAAAAAATGACAAGTGTACCATGTTCCCTTCTTAGGATTATCTAGCTCGACATAAGCAAGCATAAATTTATCAAATAATAATGTGAGACTAATTCATCAAAGTTCAATTAGCAATTGAGTAATTTTGGTTGAAAGCCATTTATCTGGTTCTGTTACTACGCTAGCTATGTTTATTATCTATTTGTGGAACCAAATGTATCAGTGTATGTAAATGTTTCGCAAAATCATGACATTAACTGACCTTATGATATTATTTTTTCCAGCTAAATGTCATAAGAAATGTGTCGCATGATGCAACTTTTGGATGTTTCTTCCACATTGAATTGGGTCGATTAGCTTCAACTGGACCTGGCCAGCTCAGTCTTAAAACGGATGATCAGAACTTGGCCCAGAACATGCATCTAGTGATTCTAAAGTAAGTTTTTGGTTTATGGTCTACCAATTGATTAGTCTACTCATGATACCGCCGCCTAGCACGGTGGTTTAAGTTTTAAATGTTTCAACTCATTACGGTCCGTCCAGTGACAGGAATACGCGGAGGTTTATGACCTACAGCCTACAGCTTACCTTACCAATCTCACGTAGACGCTTACACGTAGAAAACGTAAAGGACCGAACAAGATTAATGCTAATTTTTTACTCTGTTTGAAGCACATTTAAATATACATAAAGTGAATTACCTTTTGGACTGAGAACTGGAATTCCATTTGTAATATTTAAATTCGCTCGGTCTTTAACAATGAATGAAATATTTCCTAGAAGTCGCTACGTACAATTTTTCCTTCGCTTCTAGTCTACAGGAACCATAATTTAATTAGGTAAATGAGGCCAATGGATTAAACACTGATAATATAATACATCTCCAGATTGAGTTCCTGAAAGGAATAGCGTAAATGCTAAGATCAGTTGGAATCTCAGCCAATGAACTCAAAATCTTTTAAATGCGAAGATACGTTTCAGTTTCATCCTTTCATCGCATTCTGCTTCTTCCTCCTATTTTGTGAGGAAAAGTAATCTTGGAATGTGAATGGTAAACCTTACTTGTTTCCTACATTCTCTTGAAATCTCCTTAAACATAGTTCGTCTAGCTCTATTTAATGTAAACTTATTGTCGAGTCTAGGACCTCTGGATTTAAAAAAAATCAGTGTTCAGCAATGATTGTTTGAACTTGTAGTAGGAGTAAGAATTCATCATATTGAAAAAGAGCGTAGGTTGTGTGTGTTGTTTTAAAAGACCGTATATGAAAACAACTTATCGCCGCATGGGCCCTATATAGCATAGCAGAGGTTACTGTGACCTTCAGAAAAAGCGTAAAAAGTTTAATGAATGAGAGAGGATTGCTTATGATTTCATTGATTTGTTTGTGTGTAGTTCTTACATACACGACTCGTCTAACTGTTCCATGTTGCATTCTTTTGTGGTTCCCATTTTTAGTTTAGATAGATTTCCTGCTTTCCATTATTTTCAACGGATATAGTTTTAAACACCAAAACATGGCTCTGTCTGACATGTAGAGAAGGCTTTGGTTTGCCAACTCGAATTATTAACAACTTTTACCACAATGCAATGCTATTAAAGGCTAGTTTGGGTTTGAGTGTAAATTTCTCTGGTCCCGGGTTGAATCTATTTAATGATATCGTCCGAAGGTTCTACTTGAAACAAAACTTATCAAAACCATAAGTTTATTATATTGTGTTGTTGTGAATCACATTCGCAGGGATTCTTTCTATGTTGGCAGGTTTAATTAACGAAAACCTTGAGTTTATTTGTGAACTTGTAAGCCTCTAGATTGTTATGTTTACTTCAACTGGAGATGATAAAAACGGAAAGCACAGCACATGACAGACATAACGATGCATATCTGAAAATATCGTTAGTGTTGAGTTGACTAAATAATGTTCAACGTATCTTGCAGAGAAGTGAACACAAAAAGGCTTCGGCCGTGATTACAAGATTGGTAAAGAGTCTGGTTATTATTCTACGTTTTTTTCTGGCGTAGGGTAAATGCGGAATCCCCACTTTAAATTTCCTAGTCTTATGCTATTTATAGACAACAAAGTGGATACTTGTTGTTGCTGACTGCAGATCTAGTGCATTAGATTTGTATTTTAAGCCCAGTTATTTTTAACATGTCAGTTTGTCGATGGGATTTTGTTACACTGTCTTTGATGCAGGGGATTTAATTTCGTTTGCGTTTTAATGAAGTCGAACTTAAACGAGTAGGTAGGTAGATCGATGAGATAGACAACATTTTTCTGGTCGCTACTTATAAAAATTTAAAAGCAAGACCATAGCCTTGCTAAACGTAGTCATTCCGAAATCTTGAAACTAGCTGTAGCTGTCTAGGTATAATAAGTTGGATCTAGCTTGTAACCTTCTTGAAAGGTACAAAAGCAGGTACCATATTTCGAGGTTTAATTTCCCTGAGTAATTATTGTGTACCAAATTTTAAAAATATCTTAAATAGACATGGAATATGAAAGATTTAATCTGTAACTAGGAAAAGTGGGTAAAATTATACCGATGGAGAGGTACTATTAAATTAAAAGGAAGAATTAACAAGGTAACTACTGTAGTTCAGTTGTGTACATCCGTAATTGTAAAAACTTCTTGAATGAAATGAAACATTTTATGAACGTATGAATGAAGAATGAGTGGTTTTTTGTTTCTATCAGTTTCCGGTACAATTATAATATTTCTACCGTTCTTCAATCGCTGCTAAGTTAAGTAGCATGCATTCACCTTAATGGAGCGTCCCTTTAGTTAGGCACACACGGATTTAATAACAAAAGCACGGGGAAAACTTAATTTGTACTAAGGGAAAATCATCCATTCCAGTTGCAATTTTAGCACGAGCTGCTGACAGACAGAGCTAACCGTGCCAATTTGTGCCAAAATACTACGTAGTAGTAGTCTAGTGACCTTCTAGGGTTTTGTTAGTTGCGTCCATTCTATAGACTATGAGCTCTGGTTGCATGAACTGCTGGTATGTTGTTTGTTTGTTTGTTAGCGAACTCTTCACATAAATTGCGATGTTTTTCAACGTAACTCGATCAGTTTAGGTTAACAATGAGCTTGAAAATTGGCATTCACTGATACTATTACCAGCCATATGACGGAAAAATGTTATCACGCTATGGCTATAGAATGGAATCAAACGTTTGTTTGTCTATTTCATACCTTGAACAGCTTTGCATTAAAAGTCTAGTTACTTTATTATTCATCAATTACCTAAATGAAATACCCTCACAATGGGGTTATAAATTGATAGTCTTTAGCTGATTGCTTGTTGTTGTCGTCGTGTTGTGTAAGTTTGGAAAACGTGGAGGATAAAGTTCATAACAGGTAGTGGTTGTAATTTTTGCAATAATATAATTGCCACAGCCGAAATGACGTCAATGATTTTTGCACGATGCATAACCCACTAATAGTACAAAAAGTAGCATAAGAAAGAAGGGAAAGGGGTTCATCACTCTGGGCAGTTGAATTGTGTTATTCGATGGAAGGTAGTTTTATTTCATCATTTACTACCTTCAAAATCCCCTAGTCCTGCCTACTGTGGTCCTAATATAGCTGCGATGTTGTTGTTTTTGAAGGAAATTGCAAAGGTGTTTTGCTTACAAGCTCTCTCTCTCTCCTACATGCTATTACTATTACTCTCATGATTACTTTTATTACGTGCTTTGCCTAATCCTACTGCTTAAGGACTTAGAGCTCTTCTTCGTCGTAAGGAATAGCGTTAGTTTAGTTAGTAAATTGCTTTGTTTATAAATAGTGCGTGGGATATTAAAAAGCCCACAAGTTCATGAAATGAAATTCGTCATGCTTTATGAGTTTCATTCAATCCAGCTGGATTTACCTCCCTCATTCGTTTCAATTTCATGAAGCAGGCTAACATCGCAATCCCATATCATTGTACTGTCCTTGCGGAAATGGAAATACGTTGTAGTTTTACTCTGTTGTATAACCTCTGACATTTTATCGATCCATTCTAGGTACTGTTTAAGTATTCTGTATATATCCCTTAGCGTTTCTCCTTTAGTTCCTGGAATATGTTGGTGCCATCCAAGTCTTTTGATATTTAATTTACAGCTCTGCAGCCTTTCTAGTTTATATCCGGATTTAATGTTCAACTAGAAAAAGAATATTAAACTGGGAATTCTGTGAACACACACAGCGTAGCTTTGTTATGCAATGGCTTGCGTACATCGTAATATATTGCATGCATATTGTTTTTCGTAAAGAACGCTACCGGTCGAGGTTATTTCATATCAAAGAAAATTATGCTGCATTTATTTCATGCAGGTTTGTATTTTAAGGAGTTTATGATGAATTAGTCATATGAATCATTGATTGGACTTAAGAATTTGCCGGCCCTGAATCATATCTGGCTATAATAGTTTTATCCGTAGAGAGGAAGGACTTGCTGTTTTTAAAATATGATTTCTCAAATAAAAGTTCATCAATAAGATGCCATTCTATTACATTTGGGAAGAAAATATGTGTAATGAAATGAAAATGAAAAAAATATAAATTCGGAATTTTCAGTCCGTATCAATAAAATTGAACGTACGTTTAGTTGTAGCTCAAAATTAGGAACTCAGATGCATTAATGTGAGAAAAAAGTATGATGAGATTTAAACTGCTTTACCGAGTTAACTGATTTAAATATAAATAATGCTGTATTTCACATTGATCAAGGTCATGTTATAGAAAGCTCAGGTCGGTTTTAACCACAGAGAGTTGTCTTATGTAAAGTTTGTGTAAAAGATGCTGCATGGAGATAATTTTAATGAGCAGAGACGCCGGATAGTCGGCTGGAGTAATTTTACATTTGAACCCAATAAAAGTAGATTGTAGTTCATCTCTTTTTATCAACTTCACGTGTGAAATAGATGATGAGATGATACGAGTAATGTGATTTCCCTTTGGTCATTCTCTCTACTTTTGCTTTTACAAATATTAAAATAAAATTAATTCAATTTTTCGGTTTCATGCATCATTGTCTAGAAATATGTTTTCATTGAAATAAATTCAGGAGAAATGTAATTAATTATATCTAAGTCCGATGCATCAATATCAAAAGTTTAAAATAATCTAGACCGCTTCCAGTTAAACTGATGTTTTTAGTTCATAAGGTTTTAGTCAGCAGTTATGCACCTACTTATGCTGTTATAAAACGTATAAATCACACTTCAAAGCAACAAGATAAGAACATTTTAAAATTTTGTGTCGCCTTCGGTGGGATAGGTCAAGAATATTTTTTAACTATTATTAAACTATATCTAGTAATGAATATTCTTTCTGTAAGTACTTATGTTCTGCAAGCAGCAATAATTTCTCTCGTAAATATTTCCTTATCTTTCTTGTTATCTAAATTTTACGAGGTCTGTCCACGTACATGAGAATTTCCAAGCCTAAAACACTAAGAAATGAATATATAGAGTAATCGGTACTGGTGATGAGCTGGTTGAAGTGATAACAATATAGATGAAAAATTAAAAGTTCAGCAGTAAAAACGTAATGGATAGTAAATTTTAATTATGGTATATTTTTGTCCTTAGGGCCATGCAGAATTATTCCAAGGAGGATGTAATTCCTCGAGAAAGCAGAGGACGAACTTATACATGGAATAATGAATCTTCCACTCCTATGAGATCCTTCCATAGTACACCACCTGGAATGAGTAGAATAAATTCGATGGATGGTGGCTTAAGAATTCGAACCGACTCTACTTCTTCTTCCGCTGGTCGAGGGTGTGGACGGTCACCGCCGATGCAAATTCTTTCGGCCACTCCATCAATTTCATTTAACAGTCCGAAATGTTCCACTACCGATTCTGCTTCTAGTTCCTACTCGGTCGACTTTGACAACAATAATCATAACAATCTCCTGCATCCTGAATTATACTCCAAGAGTAACGAAGAAACAGAATCCTATGTTCCATGGAGCCCTGGCGATGAGCAACAGCCTAGTCTTAACAGTTTGAGCAGTTTGACCTTACAGTTGAATGCAGACTTAGGTGATTATGTTGACACTTCTATTATAAGCAAAGACTCTTCCAGCTCTACCGCTCAGACACCTTCTAGCTACATGGAAATGCAAAGCCCTCTATCTCCATTCGATAATTATATTCCAATGAGCCCAGGTATTTTTTTCGTGCTAATGTGTTGCTTTTAACTATCATTTATGCGGGCTAAATAAAGCTAATAATTATATGTATTCTTATTTTTAGCCTCTGCTGTTAACCCCTTGCCGAATGGAAGATCAAACGGAAGAGTATCAGTGTCTCATAGCCGAAATTCTAGTCTAGTGGATGAAAATGAAGGCTATGTTCCTATGATTCCTGGTGGCCAACACAGGTAAACTAAGCTTTTGATACTGTTTCGATATTCACTTGGATAAATTGTAAATTGAAATGTCTAAATGGCATATTTATTCTACAGTCGAAGCGAGTCTGGTGCGGGTTCTGTAGCTGGTTCTGGCGTAGGGTTTGATGAGCCATACTTGGATATGGATTTCACAAGAAGAATGAATCTGAGCAATGACGGTATGCAAAATAATTTGGATTTGGATAGGCGGAATAGACTATGTTTATTGCGTACATGGTTGGAATTCGAGCTTTATTTAAGAAAATCTTATACATTTCAGATATGAGAAGAGTATCACCTGCAAGCAGCGAATCCTTGCAAAGCAATACCCCATCTTCGGAGTTTCCTTTGGAGAAGGTTTCATCCTACCTGACGGATGATTTTGATGATTCGACATTATCAATGCGCCCGCTAAGGGCTTATTCTGTCGGATCGAGATCTGACACATCCTCAGTCACTAAAAGTCGCTCTAGCAAAAACCGTTTGGAAGCAGTGCAGGAGACGTTTCGTATTCGAGCTATGTCAGTGGGTTCGAAAACACCAAGGAAAACCAGCATTAATCCAGCTCCTAGCTCAGCTTACTCGGGTAGCACTAAAAGTGTTGGTGTGGCTCCTCTTAGTAGTTCATGGAGTGGTTCGACGGGTAGGTGGCCGATGTCCAAATTTGCTTCCAATAACTACCCATATTCTCACCAGAATTATCCACAAGCTAACGTTCATGCTGCTAGTGAGTCGGCGGATTCAGATTTGATGGAGCTTGATTTTTCAAAAAATAAGACCAAAGGCCGGAAACGGTCACTTCCAGGACCTGTTGGTAGTTTCATGTCCACTCCAAGTCCAGCTAACTCTATGAATATTACCAAGGTTAGCCCTGCAGCTAGAGGAGTGATTATAAACAATATTACGGAGGTTTCTTCAAGCCCTGAGACATCGGAACCTTCGTGTCAGTTCAAAACTAGTAACTTGGAAGGAGCTGCAAACAGAAACTATGTGTCCTCAGCTCCGATCTCAATTCAGAGAGGAAACAGGAGCCTTGATCCTGCAGTAGGATACCATGATGGAAGTTCCCAGTCCATTCTCACAAGACTTACTGGTACCGATCTCAAGAAGCTAAAAGAACTGGATGATGAAGGAGCTTACTTAGATATGGATTTCACACCGAATAAGGTAAAGCCATTGGCTCCATCAAACACATCTAACAGACAAGATAGGACTAGCTTTTCGTCTGGTTCGTCCATGTCATCTGCAAAAGAAGAATTTCTTCGAGGTCCAACTCCATCGCCAGTTGTTGTAAGGCCTCAGGAAACCGTGAAATCGCAACCGTCGAAATTCAGCCTCAATTTATCGCCAGTCCCTCAGGTTTCTCTTCCATCTCCTAGCAAAGGTGTCCTAGTAGTACATGAACCAAAGACACCTTTAATACGTAGTCTCAGCAGCAGTAGTAACCTTAGTACGATCAGTAATAATAGCAATAGCAGTTCGGCATCTTGTGGTAGTGGACAAAGCCAATTCCAGCTTGACCCTAACCTTTCTAACGTTTCCAATCCCTCAAAAGTAAATAGTACGATGACAGATTTATCCAACTGCCTAACTGCCTTAAGTGGCTTGACAAGGATTGAAGAATCTCCTGAGAAACAAGACCATAGCAAGGGTTCAAGTGGATCAATAACCCCACAATCACCTTCCAAATGTTCCATTTCCAAAAAAGATGACAAACAAGTTACCTATGCTGCAATAGAACATTTACCTCCCGTTGGTAGAAGTGGAGGCTTTTCTACTGGAAATGTTTCCTCGAATTCGTGTGGAACATCTCTTACCTCAACTAAAGGAAACATCGTTACCTATGCTCAGATTGACTTCGTAAAGAATGCAGAAACTGTTAGTAATAAGTAGGGAAAAGCAGACTTAATGAAATAATTTTGTTCATTTGTTATAGTCATAGTTAGTATTTTACTGTTAATTATCGCATTGCCAATTTAGTAATATCTATGCAAAGGGAGATGATACAGCTCGTGACATCTAATTATGATAATTCATTTCCAGTACAGAAAGATGTTTAAAGCATTCGTGTTGTCGAAAGTTAAGTGTAAGTAAAGCTGTATTAACGTTTAAGCAATATTTTCGTGTTTGTTAAATGATTCGTGTTGTGTGGACAAGAACTTCTAGCGTTAAAGTAGTAATTATCTCAATTATATTGCTAACTTAAATGTTACTGTGAATTCCGAAATATTTTGCACATGCAACTCTGGCTTACATCTGAACGCCTTGTTTCATTCTATTTCTTCTATCTATTATTGTCAGCTCTTTTTCTCATCGTAGATCTAAGAGATTAGGACGAAATCTTCACTGTTCGTAATTTTGATGATTCGGCTGTTTATAGTTAATAGTTGGTTATGTTTTAGAGCTTGTAAACTTGATTATTCGTATTAGTTGTGTGATAGGAAATAGGATTGGAAAAGGTTCAAAACTATCTAGATGGAAATATACGGTGCTTGTTGAACTTCGAAAGCTTTAATATCCAGTGAATATTAAAATAGTATAACCTTGTAAGATTCAGTAGGGAAGTTATGCTATCCTGCTACTGCATACTGCTGAAGCATTGCCTAGAAAGGTTGCAAGTACCTCTACTGAATGATCGTTATTTTACTTAAAAGTCAGTGGTTTCGAAGTTAATAATTTCAATAATGCATCGCCATTCTAGTGCTGTTATATTTTTGCTGGTGCTGTGTACAGTATTTATCGATAAGTGTTCGATTATTTTAGAATACTCTGTAAGAAGATAGTTAAAGTAATTTTTTGACGTTGAGAATGATTAATATAATTAAGAAAATGAAACGTGACTTTATAAATTAAAGGTTAGAAAAGTTGGCTCTATTTTTGCTTACAATCTAAAAGGCTCAATTAACAAAAGATGTGAAACATTAAATGAGATTATTCTACTCTTCTAAAGAACGTATCGTTAACCTTCAAATAAGTTAGTTTTCCAGGTTAAAGTAAAATTTAAACACGAGTGTTCGTTTAGCTGTCCGTTGACAGTATTTTTGTTCCTTATTTAATGTTATGTTTAGAACATTAGTATAGCACAGAATATATAAGTTTATGTGAGAGTTTTTTTTGTAGAAATAGGAAGCTTGTTTATTTATTCTGCGGGGCATTGGATGTATGTTTATTGTTAAATCTCGGTTTCGTTGTGAAGATTCTCCCCAATTTTGTATTGTATTGACCTTATACTTTTCAGGCTTATTAGAGTACTTTTGATTACTGGTAGTATATCAGTTTCCCAAATGTAAGATGTGCTGTTAAAATATAACTATATTTCACTATAAAGCCCATCATCAATTGCGTGTTTATAAAGTCACTCTGATCATTCTGTAATGCATTGGTAAAACTACTCCATCTTGTCTGTTTCTGTTTAAAACTGCCAATATTTTCATAAAAAGTGTTCCTTTTGTTAAGTCATGTATTTACTGAAGATTATTGTTATATTATGCATTGAATGATGAAACGATTCCTGGTGAAATGGTACCTGTATGGAACATAACTGTGTATCTGAAGAGTTGGAATATACATATGCCATAATTACTGTTCCGTATTATTATCAAATTCTGAGCGAGTCAGTGTGCACGAATGCAATGAAATATCAGCCGAACTATACTCATACACTTATTTATTATTAACTAGTAATGCATTAGTGTTTTCCGATATTCCGTTTTTGCAAGGAAACTCCGATAGAGAATGTCAAACTTTCATCACAAAGTAGAAGGATTCAAACAGTCAACAGTAGTAGTTTTGAATGAAAGACATGACATCTACTCAGAATCGCTTAGTATGTACCATAAAACAGTACGTGTGCGTAGTATGCAGGAAATTATATAAAGAAAATATGAATCTATAACTTAAAAAAAGTGGAAAGCTCTGTAAAAGTAAAATAAAAATGACAAATAAATCTTGTTTCTTGAGAAATACACAGCGAGTTATTGTCTTTTCAATTGATTTATTTTCATGAGAGCATAAACAAATCATGTCCTACAATTGTCTTAATTCGCGTAGTATATCTATCCGCATTAGAAACGTTAAAAAATTGCACCATTTAAAATCAGTTATGCATTAGACAATAGTTGACCGTATTTATTAAATTAAGTGTAGCAGTTAGTTATGATTTTATACGTATAACGACGTAAGCAAAAGTAGTATAAGTTAGCATCACGGTTAACCGACCAGAATTTGGTAAATTGTACAAGTACAGTATAGTGACAGTAAAACTACGCTGGTTATCTTTATAGCTGAAGCAAACCGAATTTTAATTCTTACTGAGAGCACTACTTCAAAGTAATCTAGTGGAAAGCTACTAGAAAGCATACATCGCTTACATTAGCAAAGTGTCTAAGTTTCATTACCACTTCTCCTCATAAATATTATTAGAATAGATGATTAAAAAGTTAAACGGCAGCTGAAATGTAACTTTAAATTTTATAAACTCTCTTTTCTCCACAATCAGAACAAAATTTAGCAATAGACGTTGGATAAGGACTTCCACATTCATGGCAAAATTTCGATCCCCCTGATCCCGATGAAGTTGGTGATGGGTTTTTACTCCATGAATCCGACACTGAATCCGGAGAAGTTGACGTATTAGATGCTGACTGAATTTGAAACTCATTAGTATCATTGTGATTATGCTGCTGATTCTTTTCCTGTTTCTGGGAATAGTTTCCATGCAGAAATCTTGACAGCGAGGTATGCATTGATGACAAGGTATTGGGGACTTTCGTTTTGAAATCGGACTTTTTCGGTCCATCGGACATGCCAACCATAGATTCAAGAGCTTCAAATTCAGGGTCGTTAAGATCAGATCTGGAATTTAAAATGCATTAATTACATTGAATTCGTTGGTTTAGTCTCCAAGTAAGAATTAAAGTATATTTCATTCAGAGGAAAAATAACTATTTTAAGCTCATATATTTCTTTAAGCTAGCCATGAAGAAAAATCACTAGAAGCATGATTTTGTGCTCCTGTGCATAGATCGCCGATGCAAGCTGAAAAACAAAGTAAAACCAAGCTCGTGGTAGTTTGTAAACGACTTGCTGTAACTTCTTGCATTTACATTTCTGTACTCTTTCGGTTAAGACTATTCATCCGCTTTAGAATTCTTTATTTTCAACCATAAAAAGACTGGAGGCGTCATTATTTACTGCTTAAAACACAACTTTAACAAAGCCAATACATCAATTTGGCGCAGTATGTAATTTCTCCCTAAATATTTTTTCAACGAGTCTTCCAGGCTTATCTCTGCAAACATGCATGCATATTACCACTTTCCATTGAAAGCTCCTTTTACAAGAACCTTAAATAAACACAAACTTAAAGAATTAAGATACGCAACCCTCTGACTGACTCCGTCCAACCAAACTAACAAAAAAGCATTACATGGGCGAAGTTTTATTTTTCGAATCTTTTACAACCGACTTTATGCGTGAAAGATCTATTTGGCTACAGAACAGAGGTACAGATTCCCAGACGGAGAGACCGATAAAGGAAGAGTGTGTCAGGAACAAAGTGAATGAAACGCTTGTTTGTCTCTCAAAAGGAATTTAGTGGAGATACGAGTGTCGTAAAAGTACTATAGGGTTAAGAAGTTGGTTAGTAAATCGAATTTTTCGGTTTACTCATCACCCTGATGGAAATACTTGGTTGAAGAAAGTCCTAATTGCTGCTCTTACAAGAATATTGCGTTGCTTAAATAACGATATGCTCAATACGACAGACAATAAAGAGTAAATACATTTGAAAGAAAACATATTTGCAAGGGAATGTGTAGAACTTCTGCAAAGTGCTTCAGAGATTGTTTACACAAGCAAAGCTCCAGAGAATTAAACCTTTCCTAATTACTTTTAAAACGCAAAATTAGCCTCGCCATAAATTCTATTTAAGCTTTGAAATCCAAATACTTAATTAGTTTATCCTTGGGTTACTTTACGTTCCTCCTTATACCTTTTTTTTTGTCCTGGCAATGTAACTGGTATGTTTAATGGGTTTGACATCAGGCTTAGGGTAAAAATACCCCTAGCATTAAGTTAAGTAAAAGCACTAAAGCAAAGAACATTTGCCGTAGTACTAGAAATAAAGCATGACATCCGAAACAGATAGGCAGGCAAAAAATGTGCGATCTCCGAATGTGACTTTTATTTATGGAATGGCAAAACCCATGAACTCAATTATAGCTAGCGGATCACCTACACATTGCTTTAGATTATACACACATTATACGAAACTGTTGAAGGTACGTGTTACCTAGAAAATCCGGAATCTGCACTAGAAATGTGAGACAGCGCCCTGGATTTGTTACTGTTATCCCCGCAGCTGCTGTCAGATAGTTGTGACTTTGTCTCCACGGAAGTTATCCGGTGGCTTTCTGGTTGTTTCTGGCCAAGAGAACTTTTTCTCAAGATTTCGTCCCAATAAGAGTCATTCATTTTACCGGAAGCCAGGTCAAAGACAAATTGACCCCCACTATCTATCAAAGAACGGAATAATGCCTCTAATAAGCCACGGAAAGACTCTTTTATTAAATACATATCTGTCAATTAAAAACATGATGTGTTACTTTTTCTTATGTCAATTTTATTCTCATCTTGGGAAGGATTTCTCTCAAATCCTGGGGAATGGACTCCAACACTTTCAAACGCTTTCTCCAATCCCATTTTTCTTGCAGTTTTCTTATTAACATTTTTATTTACTGGCTGGGCCTTTAATAGCTCTTCCAGTTGTTTTGCAGCCATCTCATAAGGATCATAACTAGGGTCTTGAGTCAGCATAGAAGATCCCCTTGGTCGGGCGATTTCATGCATACTGGAATTCATTCGGTTGCCCTTGTTGTAAAAATTCATAGGAGTTATAATCAGGGGAGACCCAGAGGAACTGGAGTCATTTCCCATCAAAGAAGTGTTCTCAGTTCCTTCCGGTTCCACACGTTTAGACCGGAAGAAGTTTTTATGCAGACTGGATCTACTTCTAGAGTTTCGCGAGAAGTTATTGGACTGCTGCCCATATCCTGAACCCGGTATGTGAGAATAATGAGTTCCAACTGGGAGTGCAAGATTGTCACTGGATCTAGCCAACTTTGGGATATTGCTTGTCGTATTGATCTGCATTGGATGGACGGGTGGTACATTGCTAGAATTATTCTGGTAATGGAAGGTCTTACTCAAAAAGTTGTTAATTTTATTGGTGACATTCATATTATTATTGCTTTGACCTCCGATCCCACTTCTAGCTGGGGAGGGTGAAGGACGCCTGATCCCTCGAGTAAAGTCTCCGTAGCAAGAGTTTGTCAATGACTCGTTAGACCTCTTAAAGTTATTTATTTGATTGTTATATAAATTAGTAGATCCATCCGTCCTTCTAAGTCCTCCAAAAAGCTTATAAGCCATGCTAGCAAAGTCCTTCCCAGGTGAGACGGACCTCAGGCTGGAACATGAGCTGGAACTTTTCATCGGTCTGTACTTGGTTCTGATCTCTTGACGCTCCATAGCCTCAATTTTTTCTTTAGGCACCGGCTGAAGCTCATACTGCCTCTGGACACACTTGTCCTTACAGTAGTTAACATGTCTCTCGAAGGCCTTTAAGCCAAAGCACCTTCCGCAGTACGGACACTCTTCGGTTGAAGCTATAGGTTTGGCATACGAGGGGAGATTAGTATCAGGGATAGTCTGGGATTCTTCAGAATTGGATCCGAATTCGGAATGATCATCGTAAGGATATTCCGATGGGGGCTTGCTACATCCTCTCGTTTGGCTTATGCTTCTCTGCCGTCGCAAGGGGGATGTGGTTGTTTGTGTTGGTGTTGTTAAACTGTTATTGGCAGGGATGAGTAGAACAGGTTCGAAATTTATCGTACTCCGGGTCGTACAACTTGTACCTCTTAAACTGCTTCTATTCTTGGATCCACGTGAGAAACGGGAATCCGTCAGGACTGCATCGTCTGGAGGAGGAATAAAAGCCTCTAGTCTAGTTCCTTTCTTCCGCTGTTCGTCAGACTTCCAAGTTCCTCGATCCTGTTTGTAGGGCGTTTTTATATTTACCTTCGTACACACTTTGCTATGTCTTTCTAAAGCTTCTGGAGCAAAAGTCCGGTTGCATGTTATACATGGGAGAAGGATTTGAATCAATGAGGACTCTTCAACTCCACTGCCATCGGCAGACTTCCGGATACCCCTTACAATGCCGTCCATTGGCTTGGATTCATTTTTCTCATGATTACTGGGATAACTATTCTCATTATTGCTGCTGCCATTTCCACTGCTTTCGTTGTCGTTGCTACTTTCACTTGAAGACCTTTCTTCTAAGGCGGATGAGAAAGATTTTGATATAGGCATTTTCCATGTTGGAATATTACTATTTGTTCTGTGAGATGAGTTAAAGGCTCCGGTGTCCATCTGTACACTATTGGAATCCATTGGATTACTCCCTTGATTAGTTTCCATCCAGAGAGAAGACATGGTTTAAGGCTGGAGTAGGATAGATCTTATTTCTGAAAAGATGCAAGCAGATACAGAAAGTTAGACACATTAAACCTCTGTTTCGGCGATGTGACATGTGAAGTATTTATGGCATTTAGCTTTTACCCTATCTTAGCATTTATCAGGCTATGGCTACATATTCATTTGTCTTCAATGGCATTTCCAAATTCTAACGTCGTGGCTGACTAATTGAGCAATCTAAACCCTCGTATCAAGTTTATCAAGCTATTCGATGCAGTTTTGAAGCAGAAAATTATGCAGTAAACCAACCATATTTTACTTCAAGACTAGAAACATCCAACTCGAATGAGGAAAGTTGCAAACGTTTCACCAATAACCTTGAGATTAGACTTTTCCTTGCGCATTTCAACCAATAACCATAACGAGCTTGAAAGGTTTCTACTCCAAGCCTTCGCTTCGTCTCCTTAAAGTGTAGATGCAAAGCAATAGCTCATTTCAATTAACATGCAGTTTTGCAAGCTTATCCTCATTTATTTTCTCAATAAAAATACCCACGCTCAACAACTGACATCTGTAATAGAAAACCTAATTATTGTTAATCACTAAAAGCAAATAAAATCTTGGCTCCTGACACAAGCTCAACGGGTAAAAATCCTACTACTAGCATCATCCAACATAATATTAATATTCATTTAGTTCGGCCAAATCTATTAGTTAGGCTGAAGAGGTGTGTAGGTAATCGTGTATGGCATTTAAACAAGCGAACAATACATGGATTGCCCAGTCAGCCTTTATATAGAAAAGATTAAAGTGACTTAAATGAGAGGGTTGGGTGAAGTATTGAGCTGAGAGTTGTTAAACGATTCATCAGCTCGTGGGAAGTTGTGAATTACAAATATGTAAATCCCAAGGCCATGTTCTATGGTTCACCTTTGCTATTAATTTAGTTTATTCCACCTAACGCTAACTCCGCTTAACGAATGCATGCAATATACAACTAACTTCAAGTCGTAGCGTAGCATTAACGTAGTCATGCTACTCTCTTCCATTTGCGATTTCTGCGGTGGAATGGAAATTCCAGGTGAAACCAAAGGGTTTACTTTGTTTTTAACACGCGAGTAATTGCGAAAATGTTGTGTTGGAAGGGGCAGCTATGTTCAGTTCAAAAGTGGGTTTTTATTAGATTATAATCTCTCATAAGCTGTAAAGTATTAGAATGACATCACTTGTTGTTGCTGTGTTGCAAAATTAAAACTGCACTGCTATATTACTAAATTACTAGACGTTTCTGCTTAAAATGTCCTAGAAAGAACTAGATTAGAAGTATAATTCGATTAATTCATGCTCAGGCTTCTTGTAAGCCTTTGCCTATGACGCACATAAGCCTTGGTTGGTATTCATCTGTTAGTGAACCATCAATAAGATGTACCTCATCGATCATTTCATTTTAGCATTGGTGATACCTTTATGACTATGAAGTGAACGTAATAAAATTGTGCATGACAATCCAGGTTAAGAGTATAGTAGATGAGCTTCTATATAAATTAAAAACGACCTCTGAATTGCCTTTAACACATCCTATCAGAATTTTGGAACCATCAGGAATTTTATATTATTTTTAGTTCAACTTGTGAGCAATACCACGATCAGGTAGTACGATTTATGAATCATGCAGTCAAGAACCATAAAGGTTACACAGGTAAAAATTGTTCCAGTAAGCTTTAATATTGCCAAATTCATTCGCTCCCATTTTGGCAAGCATAATTAAGCCCATTAAATGCGTTCCAACGTTCTAGGTTCGTTTCTATTCAAATCCCTTATGTTGTACTAACTAGTTTTATAGAATCTCTACGCTGCGCTGTGTGTAATATTCGTTTGGAAGTGGTGGTTTGTTTTTGAAGAGCAATCCATTTCTGATTCCTTAAAACCTCTCACGATATCATGGATGACCTTTGCTGTGCCAGGGATGGATTAATCGATTTCGGTTCGATTAATCTATACTTATAAGTCTACGCTTCAATATTTCATACATTTATAACCATCAAAACTGTTCGTCTTCATCCCAATCTTAATGCATCGATTTTTCGCTAATCTTATTTAATAGCATAAGCTTGGTCAATTTCTGGTAGCAAAAAATAATCGGTTTGCATAATTGACGGTGGAGTAGGCAGTTAACTTAACCGTCATTCCATATTATGTAAACTATCTAACAAAAGTTGCAGTTGGCAGTAGTAAAGATACAACTAGTGAAAATAAAATAATCATTAAAGTTAATAGTAACATGATAATAATTGGGTTGCATTGCAGATTGGATTAATACTAATGGCCCATCGCAACTTGAATATTGTCAATTGGCCAACCATATATATTTTCGATTGATTAAACTCCTCCTATCAACGGTGACATGCCAGTCACAAACAAATTCAAATAGACAATACAATAATCCACGCTGCAGTAGACCAGAAGTACATCGATTAAATACACACTCCTTCAAAGCAACCATTATAAAGGTCTAGTAGAAAGAAAAGAGGTTTTTCAAAACGAAGAAAATTATTAATATTTCTGCTTTAACGAATGTGACAGTCCCTAAGCTCGGAAATTGAGAATCCCAAGTTTCTAAAGACGAATGATTTGTTTTTCCAGCTCAACTTCGGAAATGACAGTTATGAATAGCTTTCCTCGTAAGACAGAATTAAAAAACCTGAAAACGAGTTTAATCATTTTACGAACCCATCAGCAAGGCATCACCAAACTATGAACATTATCATAAATAAATGGGTAAAAAGGGTTCCTGTACTATGTCTGACTGAGACTGTGAGGTAATGAATAGTGTAGAGGATAGAAAAGTAAAACTTTTTTTATGGAAACGACATGGAAGTGTATGACGGAAATGAGAGTGTGTAAATCGTTTTCTTCCTCTAACTTCTATATCCTTAAAATAAAGCATTCTTTACTCTAAGATAGTACGCACGCATTTAGATGTCTCCGAAGTTATAAAAAAGATGCCTGTATTATTCTTGCAAGATGAAATTAAAGCCTAACCAAAATTGAGTACCTAAATCCTGTCTCAATTCCTTCCTTCTCTCAATCTCATCTCAATCCCACGGTAAAGTACTAAGCACACTGACTATCTTCCTCACACAAGAGAGGCATTTGGAATAATACCAAAAAAAATTAAATAATCCTTGTAATGTCTTATTTTTCACACTTCTTATCTCGCCTTAAACAAGAAAAGATGTTTACCTCGTAGAGTCGTGAAAAAAGGTGATTTGTATTTGGCTGGGATTCGTTGCAGTGGCCTTATAATTGTTTTAAAAAACAATCCAAATTCTTCTTCTTCCTTAAAGCTCCTTTTACAATGTTTTAAACGTTACTTTGCACGCCACTCCCACGAAGAACACCGCAGACCGCTTGGTCTGGAGGAGATTGCTTCAGCAGAACTCAGAGAGACGTACACTGTAAAAAGTATAATGGAGATTATTTCAAATCCATTAAATCTCACTAGTCTACCCACAATATCACGGTTGGGGATTTTTTACAAAGCAATAATATTCCAACGCTTCACTGATTATCCCCAGGACACTTCTTTTATTTTACGTTTCGAGTCAATAAATGCGGATAAATCTTCTTGTGGGCACACTTTTATTATACTTATTATTCTACACTTATCTCCGCTAAGGATACTTACTGCGAGTTCCTGCAGATAAACGCACACAGAAGTTGTAAAATCCTTATAGAGCTTTTTTAGTGGCGAATACTGAAAACTTAAGCAATCCTTTTTCATTCATTTTTACACAGGTTTCCTATCCAAACCTGCATAGGGTAGCGAACTTAAGTTCAACGATTGCTTGTTGCAGTTTACGTAGATTTTGTGTTGTAGAAGATGTAAATTATTGTTTCATTCTTTGACACAAGTTCAGTGCTGTTGATGCAGCACTCGCAAAAAAAATCACAGTCCACTTTTTTGTTTTATTGCGAGATGACCAAAATTGAGAAGAATGTGGATGAGATTATTAAATTTTGATCTGTTTAATACGATAGAATGTACAGTACAATTCAGTGTTAACATGAAGACTTTAAAGGAGGCAGGATCAAGATCGAAGTGAAGTAGTTCGTATAGTTGTAGTAGTAACTTTTAAAGGTCAACTTCAAAAACGGATTTAAACAATGGGATGATTCATGATGGGGAAAATCTGCATTGAAATTAACCTGTGGGAAGAGCAGGTTAAATAAAATATGAGACATTAAGTACAAATTATTAGACTCATTCTCAATCAAGTTGGGCCAACCCTTTTGTCTTGAACAGGCATTAAATATTGTTCATTGGATACCAGAACCAGGAGTAAGTGATGTATGATATTAAACTCTAAATTAGAATGAATGAATGACTTCAGGGCTTAATCAAGTTTTCTTGTTGGACAGAATGGAATCTGTTTCTTTCCTTTTCTGCTATTCCTTTTGCTAAGCCCACTAACCAAACAACCATACTCTAAAGAAAGACTGTTTATTACTAACTTTATTACAAATTCCAAGGACTTTTAGTTAACTTTGATGAAGTTAGTATATTACACCCAGCTAACAAATAACAAAGATATGAGCTTTATGCTTGACAATAAAAAGTGTGTAGTAGTGTGCTAATCATGTTCATGTATTGTTACTCAAAATAGCCGATAAAGAGTTTTAACAAACAGTGACAAATTAGTGGAACTCTTCCTTGCTATTATAGGTATATGTAAAAATGTATGACTTTGCCATACCATTGGCTACTAGATTGCAATCTTTATAGAAGAACCCGTGTTAATATATTTACCTGAATGAGTGACAGTTAAGGAATTCAATTGAGATTGAGAGTTGACCAATTTATACAGATAAACATGTATGTGTGATTTAATATGATCTCTCTTCATGCCGTTTAAATGTTCAACCAACTGATTTATGGAATTGGTAAGAGAGGAAATGCTGTTGGTTTATAGAGACCGATAAAAAAATATCAAAGAATGTAAAGTACGGAGCACGGAGGTATTGAAACTGAATAACTGACTGTGTTTGTGTATTTTATGCTCGAAGAGCTTATTTTTCGTGATTAAAGCAAATAAACAAATGAAACCACTTGACTAAATGAAGTACATTTCACACTTTTAAACATTAACTACTCCTTAATACCAAACGATGTATTCCTCTTTTTATACGTTATAAAACTAAGTAAAGAATCACGCTTTAAAATAAAAATATTTTAATAGAATACATTGAAAAATTTCACGATGATTAAAGTTCCAAAATAGTATTCTATCCTGTACTTAACTTATACCTACCTAATGGTAACTCTTTCCCCATTATCTAGCCCTTCTCAGAAATCGAACAAAAGCTTTTTATATCGTGTAACCCTATGCTGTTTGAATATGCATGTTAAACAGCAACTCTATTCTTATCCATTCCCATCTACTTAGTATCGTAAAATGGTAAAAATAAATTACTCGCCGAAATCAGTACCCAAAAGTCCTTTCAATAATAAAACTAGCTCTCGACCAGACTAGGGAAAGGGCAACAATGCAGGTGTTTACTCAAAGATAATCAATGAAATAGACCCAACGAGAGAAAGGTACGTAGCCGGTCTAAGTTACCTGTCAACCGGAGACAGCAAAGGAAGTACTTTCACCCATCTACTTTCTTATAGGTATTATTAGGTAAATTATCATCCTCCTATCCAAGGTAAAAGTTCAAGCTCTCAGTTACTTTGCGACGATTAGGCACAAACAAACTGAACATGTATAAACTACTAGAACTCAGTAGTTGTGGAAGTTGAAGTGAAGAAGACTGAATGTAGCATAGAAGCCACTATTCCTGCTGCAGCACACGAAGCGTTGCACACGAACGAACTGATGAAACTAAACTAAAGGCTCAATCTCAGCTTGTAAAGGTAACCCATCTAAAAGTAAGGAGTTGACTCTACAAGACTACTATTACTTTGTATAAATCCATCCATCCATCTCTCCATGTATACTGAAGCGTAAATGTTTTAGTAACAACCGAACCTCATAATTTTATAATGCATGCAGTAGTTACCACCAAACACACACCACAAACCTCTTTCGTTATGCTTTTGTATTTTATGTTATACAACCTTAGACTTAGAACAGAAATTAGATGTTAATAATAAATATCATCAGAACAAAATTATCCAAAAGTAAATTTTCTTAATTTGCAGCCATGCTTTTGGTAAAAGAAGAAGATGAATAACTGTACTTATAGTTCTTTGTTAAGATATGCTGATTCTTTTTGTTCTATTAATCGATGCAAATGCTTCATCAATTTTTGGTCATTATTCTGATTCTGTGTATTACACCAACAGTTGGAGTCATTCGTGTAAAAATTTAGAATGATATAAAGCTGAAAAACTGTATCTTTTTCCCAAGTAAAGTTAAGCAATTTTTCAATTTATTATAAACCTCGTAAGCGTATGGGTTAAGCTATAACTGCTCATACTACTAAATGCTGGGACAGTTTACTAAACAAAGTTACTTGATAATATTTGGGAAGCATGTGTATATTAATACTTCATAGTTTACTATGGAACGCTTCCTAATGCTAATTAGCATTTTGCCGATCTCAATCAACCTCTACAGTTGGCAGCTTCACTCTGCCGGTTTTTAAGCGAAGAAATTATGATTTTGAAGAGTAAGCACGATCCTCACGAATTATGCACGGTATTCATGCATTAGTGTGAAAAGATAACAAGTTAAACTTCATGAATAGGAAACATATCCAATAAAATATTTGCATGTCTCAATCCCAATGAACCCGTCATCTTTTTTTTGTAGCTTGTCTTTAAAATCAACAACATCAACACTAAATAAAGCTAGCTACTTTACTACCATTTTGACAAGTAAAGTGAATAGAAAAAAAATTAATTCTATCTTAAGCTGCATGCTAAACAAGCATCTTCACTCTTGTTCCCTGTCATCCCTTTCCGTTTAGTTTTTCCTTGGCTCACTTCTTCTCTCAATGTAAAGAAATGCAAACGATGTAAGTGGGTAAAATAAAAACTATTAAAACACACACGCACTACTGCATGCCTGCCAAACAAAGATAAAAGTGTATGCTGTAAAACATAAAACTTTTATCAAAGGCATTTACACACATATTTAGTCTCAAAGGGTCGTCAAAGGGTTGGTCAAATTGTCTTTAACAGTTAATAGCAAAAGGAGACTGGATTTGATTATCGAAAGAGAATGGTCCATACCTTATTTGGAGACACTCACCTTCTATTTCTTATTCAATATGCCGGCCAATAAGTAATAATAATGGGCTAGTATGCTAAAAGAATTCTATGCAGTTAATTCCACAGGATAATATAGGACTGGGGTGGGGATACACCTTGTCAAACTACATATCTTGTAGACTTTTTTTACTTTAGATACACGGGTTTCAAGCCAATGTACTATTGGAGAAAAAACTTGCACTTTATACCGTTTATATGATTCTTTGATGCAGAATTGATGTTCTTAGCACTACATTTAATGTTGGCAGTAGAAGAAATAGTATTATATCTGGTGTTTTGAGGGGATAAAGAAATAATACATGTAAAATAAAGTATACGGTGACTACAGTACAGTTAGTTAATGGTTAATAGGTATACATTTTACCTTGGACTGGACTCGATTATTTCATTCTCTTATGTTGGCACATGCGACCAAAATATTCAATATCTCGGTTCAGCTTGCTCGGATTGAGCTAAATGACACGGGAAATTGATCCAAGTGTGGAAAATACTTGAGAGGAGTCTAATTTGATGAATGGATTGTGAATTTTTACATTGTAAAAAAGGATTGAATTGTATTTCCCAGCGTGTTCTGCACGTTTGACGTTGCAAATCTCTGATTTAGTTCTATAATCCATGTAGGTGGATAGGTATCGACTTCTTGTTGACAGAATCTAATGGATCATAAAGCGGTTTAAGATGTAGTGTAAGAGAATCCTAAAAGACCTGAGGGAAGGACGCAAGAAGTACTAATAAGAAATGACAAAGGTAGTATGAATCCAATCTTTACTGCGATATGTGAATGTAATCTGCAAATCATTTATTTGTTACGGGGTTTGGTTAGCAGCGTGATTGTTAAATTGAAAAGGTTTCAATAAGCAGAAGTGCATCCATACATGAATGTTACAAGATGCAGCTATTATGTTTGCATGTAATAGTATGAGGATTACTACTTAATTCTTCATTGAGATGATATCAGCATTTAACCAAGGGGCAAGGAAAGTAAGGAGCTTGAGAATAAAAACTATCCAGTTGTGCCGACTGGTGACAAAAAAGTTAATTGCCTGGACAGGCCATTAAATACAACTCTTTATAAAGAGACGCAGAAAGATGTCCGTGGAGATTGAAATCAAGTAAAATTATAGTACAGACGGATAGATGATCAAATATTTATTTATTTGATGTAGGTGATTTACATGGAGGCGTAACGAGAGATCTCTGGGGATTCTGTTTACCAGCAATTATTTTAAATGAAGTTCGAATTTGATGCTTTGGAACAATCTTTCTACATTATAAATTCTATACTGGTCAATAAATTTGGAGAAATAATGGTTAGTACGTACAAGTAAATAATAAATTCTCTTATACTGGTTCTACAGCACAGTAATGTTTTTTTTAAGTTACATCTTTTAACGATAGTGATTTGGAAAAAAAAGTATAGAACTCTAAATGGGATACTTATGGGTGTAAAAAGTAGTAGGATCTTCTGTGGTACAAAGTTAAGCATGAAGATTACCATAATCTAAAACTAACTATACACATCTCGGCTGGCGTGTTAGTTATTTAGGCGTTACTTCATTTGCATGAGTCGCTACAGACCGAGTCTCAAAAACGAAATAATGGTTCCGTTTCAACTTACAATTTTAAATTACTATTGCTCAAACAATAATTGTAATCCTTAGGATTAATATCAAACCGCCCTTTTGACCTTCTAATCTAAAGTTCCATCAACCTACTTAGTACATAGTAATCATCTCTCAACTCATCATCTCTGGCTCGCTCCATGAGCATGATATTAAAACCGATTTATGTCACTTACAAATTTAATGCAAATCTAAGCCACCAATTACTGGATAAAATTCAATTTTTTCAGCTTGCTGAAATCTAACTATAATTTGTGTAACATGTATTATACAGGGTAATTGCATTATTATATAAATGTATTTGGTGAATCAAATTCTAGTTTTTCCCCGAGTTTACTTATCCCAAAAATAAATTTTCCATCTTCCAAATGGTATTAAAAAAGTACAGCGATAGAATAATCTTTAGAAAACACATAAGCTGGAGCCAATATAAAGTTACATTCGGTTGTTATCTTTCTCTTCACCCGCCAGCATTACTAATTATCCTGATAATATCGCTGGCTGCCATTTGCAGAGGTTTCAAATAGCAAGTTTAAGTATATTACCAACTTTTGTATCCGTCTATCTCGCAAGCTTGATATTTTTAACTTTTCAAAGTACAACCCCAATAACTTGTGCGTAGACTGGATCAGGCTCTCTCTAATGGAATATTTTTCTTATTCGAAAATATCCTTCCTTTCTCTCATTATCCATCTCACATCTGAAGAAGAACTTAAAGTTGATACGATGCACGCATTTCAATGTGATGGATGGACTTGTTATTCTTTCCAAGTTTAGCTTGTCTCTCCCAGATATATATCATTTCGGTTGTCTCTTCTGCCGTTCTTAAAGAAGACCCACCTATCTTGAGAATGTTTTGCTTTGCTAGAGCGTTAGCTAAACTATTAGCTTCTAGAGCGTACGTTTGCCTACTTAACCCCTTCTGCATATTTAGTTTTGAAAAAGGTTTGTGTTGATCAAATGTTATCCAAAATATTTATTTTCATTGCATTTTATATTCCATGTCCATGACTATTTTTGTCTGCCAGTTTACAAAGGGCTTGGCTACTTTTATTATTTTTACTCAGAGAACGGATGCTCTTGTGTTTTTACAATCATTCTATTATTTTATGATTTATTAAGTTTTAGCTTAACTTCTTGAGCATCTTGGAAATATGTTTGTAGGATACAATGTTGGTTGCATTGTTAGTAAAATTATTCAAACTGCTGATGCTGCAAGAGAAGTAATACACTGGGAGTGATTATGATGACAGGGATTTGCTATAAAAACACATCATACAACGGGTTGGGCAGATCGTAAAATTAAATATAATTACAATCCTCTTTTTGTGGTATGCTAATATTTTAATCTGTTACGTAGAGTATTTACTTACTGGGATTAGTATGATTTAGCTTGGGAGGGATGTGGGTAGGTTAATTGTTTGTAGCTTTCCTTTTTATTCGTTAAGCAGCGTTTAAATTAAATTGGCATTTTTTTCGAAATAGGCGTGATTCAATATGCAAACGTGTCCATCACTTTTTTGGACAAGATAAGTTAACATTTATGGTTGGACTGCTGTATGAATAGTTACTTGTGCTTTTAGTTAATTTTAAGCTTACTTGAGTTTAATTGTTTAGGGCTGGTTTGCTTTGAAGATTTGTTGATATTAACTGGCAAGCAAGCGTAAATTTAAGTGTCATTTTCTTTACGAATCATTACATATACACGCATTTAGCTTTGGTTTGACCTATTTACACATACACACTCTTCAAGACGATCCCATGTTTACTTTCCCCATTATTACAGTAAGAAACGGTGTTAATATCTTATGTAAGCTTATATACATTTAGGAAAAGTTCCAGTTGAATTCAGAAATAAAGCAGCAGGTTAAAGTTAAAATGTATTCATTTTATAATTGACGCAAATTAAGCTAGAAAAAGAAAGCCCGTCCTTGTAGGCACATTAGCTTGCACCAATATTGCATAAGTCTAATTATCACCTCGAGGATGATAATAAACCGGAGATTTCCAAGTTATAATTCCAATACAAACCCACTCAAATATACACTGAGATTTCAGAATTCAGATGGGCTGAGGTTGGTACGTTGCAATGTATTCTTTAGTTAAAATAGTCTTCATAATTTTTACATGCTCATGTAAACGGATGAATATTCAAGACAATTAACAACTGTGGTTTAAAACTACTTACTGGAATTAATTATGCTTCAAGGTGAGAAGCGTATGGAAGTAGGCAGTGGATGGAATTACAAACCACCAAATCTACACATGGGATGGGAATATTACGATGAGAACTGCTAGTGGTAAACAATACCTACAGCTAGGTTCATCCTGATCTATCATTTCATACTCATCATTTTGGGTTGACAATGAAAATAATAAAAAATCATGCTGAGATAGACAATTAATTCTTAGTACTCATCAGTAAAAATTTGGAGAAGTGGCTGTTATAAGAATTCAGTTTGAAGTTCAATTTATAAACCAGTGGATTTTCATACCTTGTAATGAAATTAGGCAAAGTCATTGCTTAAATGATACATCTAGCCAAATCAACGGCTACAGGTGTTGTCTTTTATTGTAGATCGCTAAAGCACAGAAGTCAATTTTGGTTTATCATAGTCAAAACTTCAAAAGCAAATATGAAGAGGCAGAGACCCTGTCATTCTTGGGATGATTTATAGCTAAGAGTGCAGAAATGGTGAATTATCTCCTCCTACAACTTTGCTGTGGTTAAAGTAGTAGTTAGCAACTGCAAGGTTCAAGCTAGCAACAGCAGCGAAAGCTGTCTTCCTTATATTATGCGATGTTTCCACTTTACAACTAATGTCTTACATAAATCAATTTTGTTTTCAGTGGATAGCACAACTAAACGAGTCATACTTCTACACAATGAGCAAAGGGTGCTGAGTGACCTTGCGGAGTAATTTCAAAATTCTGTAAAATTGAGCAAAGCAAAAACTTAAATAATTGCTTACAGAACCGCTTTGCTTTTTTTTCACCACCATCAGCTCCAATTCCATTCCCTATTTAGTTGAATTAAAAGAACTTATTACTGCATTACATCTACGGTCAGGATTGTTGGCTGTATGTGTGTCGCAATCTGATACAGATTCTACTGCAAAAAATTTCTTACACGAAGATCAAGTTTACGAACATACTTTGTTATACGAAGTCAGTTTTTATGAAATGTATGGATATTTTGGGATGCATTCACTGAGTTAATACTGTAGAATGGTTTTATGAACGAAAGACGGCGTTATTTTTGTGATTTTGTCCAAAATCGTGATAACTAAGGAAAGAATGATGCAAGCGTGAACGCGTGATTGGCGTATCAAACAGCTTAATAGTATTATAAATATTGCAGAAAAACTTGCTCCGCCATGAGGCAATTTAAACATTTTAAAGGCAAGCAGAGCGAGAGTAGTAAGTAAATCTGTTTAGATAAAGGACTGGAACAGCTAACTCGTGAAATTAAAATCTCTCCCTGCATGACCACCGATTAAGATAACATTTAAGTGTTAGTCTTGTTGGATATATTTTCGTAGACTTTTATGTGGGACTTTTCGTGATGAAACAACACCGCAGTATTTGGACCGGTTCTCAGTTCTCTGTCCATGCCCAAGCCTATTAAAGGGAGTTCGTAGATCGTGATTAGAAATTGTTCTGATTTGAATGACTAATTAATGATTTAGATCATTTCAGCTTAACTGCGAGTTTACTAAGTTTAGCTCATGGAAAAATTTCATGAGCTAAGCTAACTCGGACCATACGACACATAGTAACTGGCTGTTTACTGCTCGTAAATTGCATGAATTTGTCATTATGATGGATTGGAGTTTAATATGCACACTTCTCATAGATCATTTCTTAATTTAGATTTAGAGTTTAAGACCTTTAGCAAGGTTGTTTGAGTTAAGCAATTGCTGCTTGGCTAATGTTAATAATGGCTATGGTAAGTGTCTAGCTGGGAACGGGACCTATTAATAATTATGAGTATGAATAATTGTCCAATTGTTCTCACTCCGTTGAATCTATCTACGTCATAGTAGTTTTTTATAGTTGGTTATTTGCATTTGCACCATCTAAATCTGTGATTTGCACCCACAAAAACCATTTGACATGACATTTGATCTTTAGTACCAAATTAAGCAAATTACGTCCGTGCCAAAAAAGTGACTGTACTGTGTGGTTGTGGGCCATGCAAAGTACCATATATGTAGTTTATAAATCACCCAGGCATTAGTTGGTCTGTCCTAGGTTGGTAATTTTTACTTCTGCAAACTGATCACTAGGATAAGTTAACGGATACTCCTTTTTGCATATCTCTGCTTCTACAATTGGTCATTTTACCAAACTTGGGAGGTAAACTGATGACAAATACATCGCATCGCGTCGCATATCGTCGCACGATAGCCATCCGTCTACTTGCAGCTTTTCATAAAGTACCGTTTTATTTAAAGTACCACCAGAGATGATGTAGAGTTGAAGTAAGTCTGAAGCCTGAAATAACGTCTTTTCTTATAGCTTTTCATACCAAAAAATAAGTACTTAGAAAATTATCATCAAACTAAAATCATATTTAACAAATCCACGAGGTTTCATTCATCTCATTAGAAACTGACAGAATGGTTAAGTGGAAAAACTTTAAATGAAAATCCTTAATGAATAAAAATGGCAAAGTATGCATCCAACCATCTAATCAATGACTCCGACACAATTAACAAGCAAATTTTACCAGTTATCGCTAATTTAAAAAAACCTAACGAAAGCTCATTCTTCTCACTTACAAATAAGGAGATAGGAGGACAAAAGGAGTGCTTCTAAATATTAAATTGGTTAAGCAATATTATTATTTCAAATCATTAAATTAACTGCACTTTGGCTATATAGCAGGCGTGCTACGCGAGAACTACACATGGTTGAGCACAATGCAAAATTGCAATCAAACACCTGCCCTGAATAGCAATATAACAACATTCAACATTTAACAACACAAAAACGCTACATTTCATTCCCTATTCTCCGTCCATACTCCTTCATTCATTCCTACCTACAGTTTATTCTGCATCTCTCTTTAAACTTTAAAGTGCAGCAATAGCAATCACGGTGGATTAAGATAAAGGGTTTTTAGTGCCAATGACCCGCTTCCCACACGGATATTTCAAACAAGGAGATGATAAAACGGGAAACTACTCTTAAAACAAAATACTCCCTGTTAACATCAACCAAAAGATACCACATCCTGCCTGACTGCATTGTTTTTTCCTTCAAATAAACAACCCCAATACCAAATAGGATATTGACTTATTGTTGATAAAAACCCATTACAGAAATGATAAGATCATGAGGAAAAAAATATTAATAATAATTTGCTTTAATATGTGGATAATTTATTTGCATAGGACACTGCATGTTGTACTCCACAGGATCCTTTTGTTGTAATCAGTTGCACTCTCTCACCATGCAGCTTAAAGTTAGATTATCTAGGCCTTGTATAACAGGTACATTAACTGCAAGACCTGGCAGGAGCTAATAATAAATACTAGTTTGACTAATTGTCCTGGCATTATCTATCCATCAACACTTACCTTAGAGCAGTTAAGGTGATTGATGAATCAAATCGGCTGTCAGATAGGCATCTTCTGAGAATGCAACTTGCAGTTTGGCTTGCCATAAATTTCTTCATCATATCCGAATCCTATAAATCATTGCTACCTTGTTTTTGCTTTGTACTCCTGTTACGTTGCTTTGCTACCTGATAATATCTTGGGGTTCTGCCTTCATTTGATTGTAACGAGATACGGGACAAATATGGAAGTGTACTAACTGGATTTTTGTCAGATCATTGCTGGTAATGGCAATAGTAGTGGTCAAGCTGGTCAGGTCATTACGTGAAACAATGCTCTTCTTTAACTTTGTCTCTTAAAACCTGAACAAGCTTAATACGTCTTGCTTTGCTAAACAGTAAAGGATGAGGGATTTATAAGAACTAGGTAGATGTAGACTTTTACATCAATGCTTAGCACATATCCTGCGTATTTGGGGAGTAAATAATATAAAATACAGATTGAAAAGTCAACAATAATACTGCCTACATAAATAGCTTGGGTTGTCACATGGACACTTCACAAATGGTAGGAGATTTAGACTAGACTTTGATTAAAATTCATGGAATGGCTAAAACAATCTCAGCTCAATGATCGGAAATCAAGATACCACCGATAGAGATGACAGTAATAATCAAGAATCGATGATCGTGAAGTTGAGATATAGTGAAGGATGGAAACTGTATTTTATGGGATGGTTGGATAAGCTTCCTATTTATTATTCTACAGAGTAAATAGTACTTTGGATTAAGGATGCAGGACGTACAGTCCGTCAGTGGCAGATGTAATAGAACTTCCTTCGAAAGCGTCCTTGAAATAATCTCACAAAAAAGGCTTATTGATTTCATCAGCAAATGGATTGGCTAACACGGCAGAGATAAATACAAAAAAGACAAGTCATCATCGACAACGACGGAACAGGAATGTCATCCTCTCTGATTTACCGATTAACCTGTCATTTATTTTTCAACGCTAGAGATTTATCGGAAAGATAATATTTCTTATCCGTGTGGGCGATTCGTTTTTTCCAAATT
>JAQFZX010000911.1:0-41197 GCA_034682405.1 Hydroisotoma schaefferi | reverse complement strand
AGTTAAACCCGAAATAGGGGAATTATCTTATTAATCGAAAAATAAATATATTCCGGATTTCAATTCCTGGGAGTTAAGCCCGAACGAAACGGGAATTATCTTAATAATCGAAAAATAAATATATTCCGGATTTCAATTCCTGGGAGTTAAGCCCGAACGAAACAGGGGAATTATCTTAATAATCTACAAACTCTGAACTTGAACTTAGAAAGATGAAAATAAAAAGTTACCTCTACTGGTTGCTAAATATGCATGATTTGATTAATCAATGTACTCGACTTGACCATACGCTTAGCACAAAACTGCCACAGCCAAACTATAAAAACCACCCAACTGAGATGGAATGATAAGCTCTTATCATTATAGATAACCCCCATAATGCTTATCTTCTACCCACGCCACGGATAACCCTCCTGAAACGCTTAAAACCTGCAGTTTTTTTCATGTTACTTTCATTCTCAAATTCTCAAAATAAAACCTCACAAGCATAGAAACGTTAGAACCGAGCGGGAGAGTATTGTTGATGTTTTTACTCCATGGAAAAAAATCAAGAGCAAAAAATTACCTAAAAAGTCATCTTTTCTTTATCGAAAATCGACAAAAAAGTTTAGTTTTTTCGAAGTATTTAGGTTAATAATTGATATTAAATGGCAACAGGGTTAGGAGGGGGTGTGCCGGAGGGGAGTGGCTCGTTGGAAATGTTACAAAAGTCCCTAGACGCTGTGAAACTCCTTCGATGTCAAGTGTCCGGATTTTTCGAAACTTTGGCCACAGGTCAGAAAATGGAGACAGACGTTGGGCTCAATTCTGCCGAAGATCGGGAGAGGAACTTTAAAGCCGAATTCTCCAGTTTTATGAACAAAATCATAGAAAATGTCAAGTAAGTTTTATTAAACAAATTATTTAATACATTTTCGGAAATATCGGCCTTTAAAATTCGGGTTATTTTGTACATTTTGTAGCTACCGTATTTCCCAAAATAAGGCCCCCACGCTCGCTCAAATAATTCTCCCCCCTCCCGGTGTAATGATCCCCTACCTTTCCATGTTAAACGTTTAAATGTGTCCTATCTTGCCCATGTTAATACAATTTCTCATTTTTCCTTCGATAGAATAATTCACCTGGGGCATTATTTCGGGAAATACAGTACGGAATTTTAACAACAATGTTAACTTGCTTTCTGTGTGGTTTTACAATAAAACACTAAATTTATGTAAAAGTTTTACAACAACCCCCGAAAAATTTCGAAATTTCTATCCTATCCTGTCTATGTTAGCAAACTCCTCTGATTTCCTATCCTGCAACGTTAATGCCCCCCCTCCAGGAAAACAGCTATGTTGACTTCTTCCCTGCATTTAGACATTTCTTCTGCTAATTATTAATCGAGAGTGAAATCATTTTATAGTAATTTTTAGTCATTTATTGCCTTTAAAAAATCTTCATTAACCAACATTTCCTTTGGCCGACGAAGAGTTGAAAGAATTTTTAATAATTAAATGCTAAACCAAACCACTATACGGCAAAAACCTAATGCTGAGGCAATCCATTTAACAAAATTTGCATGGATTGATTAAATTATAAAACTAATCATGAAAAGTACCATTAACTAAAATTGTCAGCTCTGAGGTAAATTGTCCAAGTTTCGAAACAGCGACTGCATTATTCCATGGCTTAAGGAAAGCAAAAGCAGTTTGGGCTAATTGGACCGGTTTTTATATCTCATAAAAGCTCTGCGTCCTCCTGCACCATTTCCAACCTATTTTGCCCATTCTTTCAGCTTATTTAAAACAAACTACCTACACCTACGTAACCCACATTTTCTACTCAACACTGGAGTTCATTTCCATGATAATTTCCTTTAATTCCATGAGAAACTATGATCTGGATGTTTTAGAGAGTTGGAATCCAATGTCCAAGGGCTGAGCCAACCGGTTGGACCGTTCCAGTTGGGGAATACGAGCTATGTAAACCAAGAGGTTGCTCCGGATCGGATCCCATTGTACTCTCAACTTGTAGACAGTTACAAATGGATGGAGAAAGTTTGTAAAAAATTGTTCAATCATTCATTCATCCTTTCCTCATTTATCAATGTTAGATACAGCGGCACATAAACAATTAGCTTTTTCAGCTTTTTTCTCCATATTTTCTTATTATTTCTCCAAAAATAAAAAGTTATATTAATTAGATGAATATCGGCTAAATTTTAATTTTTAACTGGAAAGTTTACACCCTCTGCATGCTGAAACTCAACACCTTATTCCACTCAAGATTCCGTATGTATGCGTGTCTCAGTCTCAATAATTAGTAATTATGACTTTCCTATTAGCTAAGAAGTTTGGATCCGTTTCTTAAACCGGTGAAAGTTTACCAACAGACACATATCATGTGGTGCTTTACATATGCAGAGGGTTTAATGCACGTTTTAAAACCCGGATGTATTTATCTATTCTTTCCGAAGATCCGTAGAAATTAATGAAGTGGAAGAAATCCTGCTCCGCAATCCACTTTAAACCGAACCGTTTACTATCCAATCCAGTATTTCCAGCTTTTTCCGTTTATTTGTATTTTTCCCATCCGTCCGGTTCTTTAAAAAGCTACCAAATGAGCAATGCTAGCAATAGTATTCATTGTTAAGATAAGTGTGCTCATGTTAGTTTAGTGAATGGATGGACCATAGAGTTCTTAAGTGCATTGTGTTTAGTACTACTACTACTACTTATTCTTATTATTACTACAAAGTGAAAGCATCTTTACTTTCTTTACCACATGCCCACTTTCCCTTTCTCCTACTCTTTACTGGCTTTGTACTCTGGAACGCTTGCATTATTATCATGCGGAAGTGTCGAAGTTATGGCTTGGAAAGTCTTAAGTCTTAATAGTTCGTTGGTAGATATTATTCTCTACATCTTCTATCCTCTTTTAGGTTCACGAGTACTCTGGAATAGCAGGGCCAATTCTGAGCCAAAACTCTCTCAAAAGGACTTACTTTAATGCAAGCATTTCGGCAAAAAGGAGAAGAACTTTGGTCAATAATTACATAGTCCCTACTGATGCCGTTGACAATTCTATTAAAGGGATTGCTAATTCATACAACGATATGGACATCGCCATCACAAGACCTTTAGGTTCTAATGCGGCTCTTAATGTGAGTGTTCTTTTTATTTTTATTACTACCCCTTTTTACGTCTACTAAAAAGCCTCAGAGGTATTTTCATAATATTGCTTGCTCCTTGTTGTAATTATCTTGGCTCGTTTAGGCAAGAGCTAACTGAGCACTTGCAAGTTTTGTTCTAGTTCAATGTGAAACGGATGCTAATCAGGTTTTAGAAGTTTTACATTTTTCGCCATCCACAACTTCGATTTCTTTTTACTGTGGCTTTAAAAAAAATACATTTGCCAATTTAACGATAATTCCTTCAAGTAACTTAAAGCTATGTTGAAAGTAGGTCTTACATAAAAAGGGTAACAGGATAGACAGAACACCACAGGCTTTGTGTCCTGTTAGAATAATCTGACATCTTATCATGATGTAACAGGCAGAGAAAGCACCCGAAACACCTTTTTAATTGAGTTTTTGTTCATGCCAAGTTATACTGCCGGTGGTGTGCTAAAGCCTTGGAAAGTAAGACATTTAATTTTAATCCTTATACTTCCATACAAAGCAATTCAATTCAAGGCTTAGAAAACTTTCTCCAGAGCAAATGCAAAGAAAAATCCTCCTGTTCGCAAATATATTTACACCATTACCGACATTGCATCACATCCAGACCAGCGATGCGGTGTATAAATAAGGAATAAATAGACGAATATTTGCCCAATTCTTCCCTTAAAAGGGTTTATTTCATCTTGTTTGTTCGTCTTTCCTTTTACATCTATCTTCATGGTCCTTTCATTATAGAAACATTAGGTATAGGCAGCTCTGTGTAAACATACATATATGGCAGTGCAGTCAGTACAGGTTCAAACCAGGAACCTGAAATGAGTTAAGTTAATAATAATAGAGGGGATGTTTGTTCGGGAAAGTGTAACCTGATTTACACAAGAATTCGCTCAAGAAAGACACCCTTTCTGCTCAGGTTCCGTAAGGTAGGATTCGTAGAATTGCGTTGACAGAAAAGATAAATGGATGGAATCTCAGCCAGTTAAGTCTGGGAGTTGCTATGTTCTTTGCGTTTCAAACTATAGCTTGCCACAAAAGGCTAGAAGATGAAAATAATGGGCATTTAATTGAATGAAAAAAAGGCTTCAACTTGAAGATGACTCAGTTATAATTTCCGTACTTTATTTGACTAGGCTTAAGCAAGTTATGTATTGCGTTAAGAGGTTAACGTAACCTCTAACCAATTTTTGGTGTTAATGTATTATTTTGTTCCTTTTCTATGAAGGTTACATTGGGAAGGACCCTGAAAGCTGTTGTGATCCTCAAGGGATGGCTTATTGAATGGGTAGTGGTCAGAGGGACGACTGAGGAAATGACAGCCGAGAAGGATGGTTCCCTTGATCTCTGGTCTGAATCTCGTTACAAAGTGTTTCAGAAAGTGACGGATAATGCTAATGCGGCCATGCTTCACTTCTGTGCTCCAACACATCCAGAACTCTCCGTTAAGTCTTTTATGGTAAGTACAAGTAGTCCAGCTATTTTACTATTTTGGTTGGTAAAAAAACAAAAATCATTGAAAAACCTCTACCGAAAATATCGAGAGGTTAATTTTTTTCTCAACTTCCTTACTCCCTTCTACTCTGTATCGTAAAGCTAGACAGATAGTTTCCAACAAATTATACAGCTTCGTCAAATTCTACTTATAAGTATTTATTTATGGCAAAACTGACGGTTGGTTTATCATAATTTAAATCAGAACAGCAACGCTATTAAAATAACCAGCTTTTATTGAGTAGTCTGGAAAAGTGTTTATGGAGAAGTATACTTTTGTTTAATTGTTAATGTTGGATGAGACTTGTTAGACGATGTGATTGTTACTATTATCAATCTCTCCTGCGAGGAAGGCAGAATATGTGAGAACCCATCGATTAGAGACTTGTCGGACAACCTTTAGAAGTAAAATAGTAAGGTGTCCCATCGTGATTGTGGCTTATTTCCCTCGGGAGATTTTTAGACAGTAAGGATTTATTAGATTGAGCCTTTCCTCCAGGCTGCCTCTTTTATCTTTCTTCGTAGTAGCAGAGCACTTCGTGATTTAATTCAGAGCATTTTATCAACCAAGCTTGTTTGTTTGCCTATTCCTATTTGTACTTGGTTTGTTTAGTATTTCCTTTCCTTTGACATTTTATTTGCTAACCATTCACTTATTCTTGGATTTGTATTGCTTCCAGACGTGGCTACATTCATACATCACGTTATTCACACAGCCGTGCAAGAAGTGTGGTCTCCACTTATCCAATAATCTACCACCTACTTGGAGAGATCTCAGGAGTCTTGAGCCCTACCATGAAGAGTGTAAACCTTAAAGTCTAGAGTCTAGACTTCAACTTGGCTGTTTAGCTAGATCATAGTTCAATAAACTTCGAGATGATGAAAATCGTAAAAGGAGTAGTCCGAGTGGATTGAACTTCATTTTCGTTATGGCTTTTTAAAAGAGTTGATCTAGAGACTACTACTACTACTACGGTTAATATGATTTGAGACAGAATGTTGAAATTAAAACTGTCTATAGATATTTTATTAAACTTCCTAAAATTACTCAAACGGTAATTATACCACAAATTTAGATACAATCTGCAGAATCAGTGCTGGTTTTAGGAACACGCTGTCAAGTCATGTCATCGGTTAAGCTAAAGGTAGGAAACATAAGATTTTGCGTAACAAGGCAGGAATCTGATTCCATCAAGTTGGTATCGGAATGGGAATCCGGAAGAGAACCCAATCCTCCCATGTGGTGATTATCAAACGGATGGGAATGTCCTGGATGTAGCTCGGGGATCCCAGATTCACCAATTAAATTCGCATCATTTAAGCTAAACATGTTATTTGCATCTGAAGAGTTGATAAATGAAGCTATCAAGTCATCCGAAAACTCATCTGGCAATGTGTTGTGTATGATCTGGTGCTGAAGGTCCCCTGGAGCCTGTAATTCCGTGTACGTAGAAAAACTTCCACCCGTTCCGGCAGCCATGACAAATGGAAATGCGGTTTGATGAGTTGGCGGAATATTAGCAGGCATTCTGTGGTGATCAAGATACGGAGGGGGTACCCCCGTAGACATGATATGAGTTTGACTCGGATCATTGGCGTATGTGACTGTCAAGCCTGTCCCGTTAGAAGTAGATAAGAGTGATGGATGTGATAAATGAGAAATGGGTTCTAGGATCATATTATTGGGCTCAACTTTGATTCCGCTATTCACTTGAAGGTTACTTTCTCCTGATAAGACTGATGGATCTGTGAACTTTTCTTCTTTCACTGATGGCAAATGTTCGGGTTTTTCTGTCTTGATAGTCTCTGTCGCGCTTATTCCTATCTCTTTTAAAAATCCAAACAAAAGGCTACCAAGCGTATCTCTGATTTCCAATTTTTCAGCTGGTTCATCAGGATGGTATTTCATCACCGTTTTATGAAACAGTCTACTTCTCCTCTTATTTCTTTCTACTTTAACTTGTCGGAACTTTAACTTTTCTAATTCCATTTTTTCATTGAGCAAATGTTTACGAAGTTCTAGACAGGAAGTACAACTATCTATGAGACATAACGTGCTATTGGTTCGGAAGACGACCTTAGAACATTTTCCAGAGTACCAAACATCTTCTTTGAATATTGCCCCTGGATAAACATCAACCGTTTCAAACCCCCTTGCTCCCGAACATAGCTTTGAATTCATTAGATTTATCAAGATCGCGTTAAGATCGTTATTCGTCTCTAAATTTATGTATCCCATGAAATTCTGGGTAACATCTTCATTTTCTAGTGTGATTTTGATGCTGCCGTCACTTGAAAGCTGCAAATCAGAACAATGCCATATTGTGAATAACCTAATATTATATCTAGAAGTCTAAATACAAATCTTATATCCTCAACTGTTACCTCAACACTTCGATCTACGCCCAAAACACCGTCGCACCGTTTCATATGATAAATGGCTAAGGTTGTCAGGTCACGCTGGATAAGCATAGTTTTATAATAATCCGAAACTGAAGACTCGTTCCTGACAAACTTCTCCCAGTTCGTAAAAAGATCAGTGTTTTTATAATACATCTCTGGAGTGAGTATTTCCTTAATGTTAAAATAAATCTGGCCACTTTCGTTTTTTCTGATGGGTTTTGTAACAGTCAACTCGGAGAAACCTATTGCGTACAATTACAATAACCATAAATGATATTTACACTTGTATTCAATGACAACTTTAAATAATACATGAACAATTTACATGTAACGGGTCGTGTGTTTTCAGGTCGTCTAAGAACTGGTAAACGTAGATTTGTACTTCTCCTCACGTCTGGCTTTCCCTTAGAACTAAAATCTAGTTTCCGATTTTTTGCTGCGCGATTATCAGGTTTTACGTTTTCTTCATCGTCACTACTACTCGAATCACTGTCACTGCTGCTACCTCCACTACTGCTGCTACTGCTATCACCACTGTCATTGTCAGGAGTCATTTCGCGAAGAATTGTCCTCTTCCTTGTGGCAACTCCAGTTGATTCCTTCTTTGCTGGAATAATCAGTCCTACACGGATGAAAATTTCTAATTAGTAAACGCCAATGTCCTTTTCAGTATAAGAAACTCATTATATACAGCCAAATTACTCACTTCCTCTCGTTGACCGTACAGGTCTCGTAGATTTCCCATCCTCAGAATCCGAAGCCGGTGCTTTCTTAGCTGGAGCATGAAATGGCCTTTCTTCTAAAATGAAAACAAAAAATGTTACAGACAACCTATTTAAACCAGTTGTAACTTAAAATTGTATACATTTACTTAAATTACTTCGATTTCTTCCAGTTTGAGATGGCTGATGATTTTCCACCTTTGCTACCGCCTTTACTTCTACTAATGGGGACGCTGTCGCAATAACAATACTTTCCCCTAAAAACGGGTGGTTATTAAAGGAAATATCAGAGCCTTTAGTCACTTCCTTGAACTTAACCAAATCAGGGACTCTGTAAAGACATGGAATAGCTTTCGATGCTAATACAACCGACTTGGACGGTAACTTTAACTTCATCCCATTTACATTCCCCTTGATTACTACAGTAGTAGTCTGGTTTTCATTTTTCAAGACTTCCTCAGTCGTTTCTTCTACTGTGGGGCTGGCGGTTACCACTGTTGCTGTTTCCGACGCGGACACTTTGGTAATTGAAATATCAGGAAACTTATTAAGATAAGTTGGAGCAGACTCATCCTCGTCATCTTCCTCCTCCTCACCCTCGTCATCATCATCTTCTAAATCGATAACCTCCACGACTTTATTTTTTGCTGAGGTATTCATTTGCGTCTGCAGCAGCTTATTTGCTACTGATACCATACTGCTTGCCGGTACCAATACCTGTTTCCTTCTAGAGTAATTTTTCAGTTGAGCATGTCCTACTCCAGGTAATTGGCTGGCAACTCTATGACGAAGGACCTGCTGCTGACTGTAACTTCTAACGAGGACGCTTTCCGGCCGAACCCTAGGTCTTAAGGTTCCTCCACTTACAATTCCTTCTACAGAGGTACTAGCACTAGCACTGGTATTACTAGGGATAATCTTGACAATAAACACCGTTTTTCGACTAGGTTGTTTGGGATGGTTCCAGTAAATGTAATTGCCACCACTGCACAATCTATTGTATGTGATTGTGTTCAAATGCTTTCCGGTAAAGCAGTCAAGACCCGGTCGCCACACTTGTCGATCCTTCATTATCCTAATAATTGTCTGGAGTTGCTTATCAGTTGGGGTCTGATCTTGCGGAGCATGGTGGACTGTTAGCTTATGTGAATTCCTGTTGATAGTAATAAGGTAGACGGGGGCTAGTAAAGCGTAAGGTTCTTGATCCGCTCCCATATTTATGTTCACAAAAATCGGATTTGGAAATCGTGATTCGTAGTTTGAGGCTCGAGCTCGATGTGCCATTTTGTTCACTTCCTCCAACAGATTTTAATTTATCAAGTTTTGCTCAACGTAACGTGCGTAGGAGCCACAGTGTTATTAAGATACGAAGCTGCGATTTAAATCCCACTAAATCCTAAGGTAAAATCCAGCATGACCTATATTATCTAAACCATTTTTGTCAGCTCACCTGAAAAAAACGCAGGTTAATGAATTTGCCTACGACTTTACCAACAATTAGTCTAATAATTAGCAACATTTCTTACTTTCCTTTGCCCACATCTATCCACAAACAGGTCCAGCACCAGCTCACCGACAATACAGTAATAATCTCGAAAAGGTTATAAATAGAGGTGACCTTTGGCCCTTTTTTCTGCAAAGAAAGCAAAACAATACTTGAATTCATAATAATAACCAAAAATCTGATAATTGTGCTGGAATAATCAACTTTTACTTATTTTTATACACAAATTCTCGTTTTCTAATTTCATTCCAAAACTTTGACATTTAAAAAACAACAAACAACAAACAAAACATAACAAACCCTTTTTCCTTTCCTTTCCAATAAATATTTAACGAGTAATAAATATTTATTTTTAAACTTTTTCAATTTACTTTCTATTCTTCAAATTCCAATAAAAATTTACAACTTACACGGAAAAATTTTCTTTTATATTTGTCAATTCAACAATAACTGTTTTTTATAACTTATTATGCTTTTTGCTAAGCCATTGAAATCACCGCATCTCAAATCTCAAACCTAATTCAATGCGATTCCCGTCCCTCTTCTAGTCTCAAAGTCGAAACTCAACTCTCACATTTTTGCAGGAGTAGATGCCAAAACCCCACACGCAATAATTAAGTTTTTACTCGGAAAAATGAATCCACTGGGGGTGTGGTTTAATTTTAATTAATTAATTAAAATATGCCAAATAAACCCCTTTTTAACACAAGTAATTTTTAATTATCCCCTTTTTATTGAGGCAAACATACAAGGTAGGGCTACGGCTAAGCATGCATGCATTTTATGATAAATTAATCCACTGGAGGGGGGTGTGGTTTAATTTTAATTAATTAATTAAAATATGGTAAATAAACCCCTTTTTAACACAAGTAATTTGTAATTATTCCCTTTTTATGGAGGCAAACAACGTAGGTAGGGTTTTAAGCATGCATTCATCATGACATGAAATGCAATTAATGATATGTATGCAGTTTATGATTTGTAAATACATAGGATAGCCAAGCCTCATCCCAAGATTATTATTCCATTTATTAAATTTTGAAACTTGGAAAATACTGCAACCAGTAATTTGTATTTATGAAGGACATTTTTGTATCCTCTAACTCTAAACCAGCAGCATGTATTTGAGTCATTTTTTCATCAGTTTTGCCAAAAGATCTCCCATCATGGCAGGGCTTCTTGTAACGCTTACACCAACCTGCAGTTAATTTAAAACTAATTTAAACCACTAGTTTTTTTCAAGTTAGAAAGATTATCATCTAAATAATTTATATTTTATTATTAATCATGGTTATTGGAATACTTACGCTTTCTAAAGCAGCGATTTTATCTTCGGCACCCCCCTTTCCGCCAGCTATGATGGCCCCAGCGTGACCCATTCGTCGTCCTGGTGGAGCTGAAATACCAGCGATAAACGAAACAACCGGCTTTTGGTTTTTGCCCTGAATAAATGGTTGACATTTAATTAATTAATCAGCGTAATTAATAAGAGCAGACAATAAGGATCGGTTGTTCTTTTAATTACAGAATTATATTTTTGCAAATATTCTGCAGCCTCCTCTTCAGCGCTGCCCCCAATCTCCCCAATCATTATGATCCCCTTTGTTGCTGGATCATTTAGAAATACTTCCAGACAATCTATAAAGTTAGTCCCGTTAAAAGGATCTCCACCGATTCCAACACATAAAGTTTGACCCAGTCCGACCTTTATTGTAAAATACAGAAATGTTGCCCTTTATTTCATTTTTAGTTTTTTTTTCATACAGATTTATGTCATCCTCCTACCATCGTTGTCTGATGCACAGCTTCGTAAGTTAGCGTTCCAGATCTGGAAACAATCCCTATGCATCCTTCTTGATGAATGCGGCCTGGCATTATGCCGATTTTGCACTGCGAAAAGTATTAAGTTCTCAGTTTTTGTCTTTTAAAATACAATCGACTATACATTATACTCGTAAACTGATATTTATTCGCAGGTCAACATTACTTTTCCAGGTGCAATTATTCCAGGACAGTTTGGACCCATAAGACGCGAATGACTTTGCTGTAAAAGACGATTCCTGACCCTGACCATGTCATGTTGTGGAATCCCTTCGGTGATGCAAACAATTAGGGGGATTTCAGCATCCAAGGCTTCCAATATGGCCTTAGCTGCCCCCGGGGGTGGTACATAAATTACCGTCGCCTCAGCTCCGGTCTTTTCCTTTGCCTAAGTTGTTGATAATCGTGTAGGGTATAAGCGATTGCTAATTTATTATAACTGATAAATGGCAAGTTCATGAACCAGATTTAGAGAGGTCAAACTTTAAGTACCTCTTTGACCGAATTAAAAACAGGTAGGCCGAGATGGTCCTTACCTCCTTTTCCTGGGGATACTCCTCCAACCATATTAGTTCCATATTCAATAGCCTGTTTGCTATATTTAGGTTTAAAAAAACTTAGCAATCTTGGCTGGCATTGATGTGACAGAGGAAGGATTGCTCTTTTATTATTTTTACCTATGAAACGTCCCCTGCTTTCCTGTAAAACCTTGGCAGATTACCTTTGTTTTCTTTGTCAAATTCAAATTTGACCTTGTTTTATCATATTGTGACCCATAAAATAGCTTATGACATGATTCCAATTTGTAACCTGGAAGATTGCATTTCAAAATTCAAGTACAGTCACAGTTTTGTGAAGGTTTGAAAAGCAAATACACATCTTGTTTCAAAGCTTACCTTTTAGCAAGTGTTTTTGCAAGGTTATCCTGAAAGTTGCAACAATCATCCTACGACTTGTCGATGATTTCTAGTCACCTATTCGGTCATTTGACTAGAGATTATTTCCGGAGCTAAAAGAAGCAAAAGTGACATTCTTCCATAAATAATCGTTGTTGGGAAATTGGGATTTTATTCAGTATGAGGCGAATATCCATAGACAACCATAGCGACTAGCGACTCCAAAAATCTTGATACCATTTTGTCTAGTTTCGTTGCAAAATTTTATAATGCATGAGGGAGAAAGGGACGATGGATGAAAAATGCATTTGCTGAAACTTTATTTTTCATCATTACTAGTATAAAATAATTTCTAAAAAGTTGATATTTTGCTGTTACATTTCATTGTAAACGCAAAGTATAATTACCCTATTGTACTATCCAAATCTGTGGTATAACCCGAACATTCTAATGTTTATGCCTGAACTACAATAAAGCAAAAGAGTGCTGATAAAATTCTACACATAAATAGCTTCTATGTATCTTAATGAACCAACCGATCCATGATTCGTGTTGTCTTTCAATTAGCTCCTTCGTGTTGCTTGCATTGTTGAGCAGAAATAGCGTGGACTTATTCTACAGCCAGAGCACCGAAATCAACTGCATTTCTATAAAACTACATATTTACTCTGCTGACTTCATGCATTAAAAATAGCTTCGTAATATCGTAATGGATACTATGCTGGCTAATGAGAATTAGAATCTCAATAACAAGGTTTTACAACTGAATACTTTTGTAAAATAAAACATTTACAATTTTTAAATTGGGCTCAAATGTCAGTTGCTATCCATCTTGTAAAACGGCAAGTTTATGTTTATCCAGGATAGAAATAATCGTTAATTTTTAACAACAGACTCACTTAACAAAGTCCTTGCAAGACATATTCATATCTCTCTCACTCTCACTCATGTTAACTAAAGGTATTCTATTGCTATATTCTACGTGCTATTTTCTGCAAGTGAAATATTACACCCTGCATGGTCTCTTTGGCATGTATTGGTCATTTCATTGGTGAATATTTGCTAAATATAACCCTTTTTATAACTGCTAACTGTAATGTCAATGTGTAACCTCATTTTACTACACACGACTTGTGAAAGCTTCACAAGGCAAATGTAGGTAGGTATCTTCCAAAGAGACCTTGAAGTATACTCGAACCCATCAACATATTTTATACCTTCGTCGTCGTCCGAAACAACTCCTTAAAACCGTAATTCCTTAACTGGATGCTGTAAGGATTATTTATTTTTCTGGAATGACCAACGAGGACAAGATATAGTTAACAGCAGCGTGACCGTGACGTGATTTAAAAGAGCCAGAAATTAATACCTAAAATATAAAATATCTGATTTTTCCTTAATGAATTCCCCTTTATTTATACAAATTAATTCCTTGTCCATCCTACATACAGTTTACCGTTCTTGCTGGAAACCCCCACCTTAAGAGCTGGACAAAAAACGTCCACATCAAAAGAAAAAGCTTGGGGTGGTATTAAAATCCCTGGAAATTATACTTTAAATGCATCAGTCAACTAACATGATGCCCTATTTCCAGGAAAAACGTCTTGTGGATGATTGGCTAACATAACATAACCATATAATTTGGAAGCATCCAACCAACGATAACCAACCGGTCCGTTTACTCTCAATAAATAATTGATCAATCATGCCTGCCTACTTTCATGAGGAAAATTCCAAGAAAAGTATCTTTAAAAATGTCGGTGTGTGGATGTATAAAGTTCCGTGTTGAATAATTTATTCTGACACCTGATGAAACTCAAAATATAATGCTTTTATATCCATACCTTCATCAAATAACCTCCTTTTCCTAGTAAAACGCCATTTCGAAGTACTACTACGAAGCGATACAATGAAAAACCTGCTTGTTACTATCTACCACTATCCTTTTCCATATATCTAGATCTACCTCTAGCCAGAATACATACACTCATATTTTAGTCAATATTCTAATAGCATCGGAAAAAGCATTAGTACACAAAAAATGATTCTAATGACACCTATTCAACTGTACAAGTCTTGAATTAATCAATTCCCGATTAAAATCATTCCAATCCAAAGCACTCTTCTCAACGAGCCAGTGCAATGCAATGCAATGCTGACTACTTACTTATGACTTTGGTAGAGTTGGATTTTAGATAGGAAAGTGTACGGTTCTCGTTTTGAATAAGTTTAAATTCAAAACCCCTATCTATCATTAACCAGCAGTAAACTCACTGTACTGGTTCAGTTGGCAGTAGAATTGACTTGTTTTTTTGTACTGGTTTTTGTGTTTTGTCTCCTTGTACGCCAGTCAGTCTCATAATTTGCATTTGTAACGTAACATAAGCCATTAATCTATAGCCAAATGTCTGCTTTTATTTGGCTGTGATTGCATTCTTGAGTAGTAAAACTTTGCATATATCCTCGAGCTAGAAGTGCGAATATTTACACATTGTTCTGTTCTACTGTCACTGTAGTCCGGACCTTGCGAGTTTAGCTGTTACATTCATTCATTCTTATTGTAAGTATTTGTATTATAAAAATGGTCTTTGTAATTTTGCACGTACCTACTCGGGCATGAAACCGTTTTATCAGTATTTATTTATTAATTTATCTAAAATCATATAATAGACCAGGATCGATAGGAAGGAAATAAAGGTATTAAACTGAATGACGACGGCTGCAAAGGTTGGAGTTGCTATAATGTGCATATGAATCCGGCAACTTAGCAGATCATAACTTTAAGTAAATGAAAAAGATTCCAGTTCCAGTTAGTAGTAGGACTTTAGGGATTGTGGAATAGGAAGTATTTAGCCTTATCTGTGGGAGTAGTTTGCAGAATATCTTTTAGGGTTGTGACTGGTTATTTTTATTGAACTCGCAGCATAATTTTCTTTTCTTCCTCATCTAAACGATTAAAAGGTAGAGGATAACTTCACACTGTTGACTGTACTTCGTGTTTAATTTGCCTGAGGATTCAACCCAGAAAATAGTAATTCGCTGAAGCAGAATAAGATGATGATTTGAGTTCCTAAATTGACAGTTTTTAAACGGTTGTTTCAGGAGATCCAGGAGGCTGATTTTGGGAATTTGCAGAACGGCATTACCTTAAGCTTGGTACTATGCAGTTTTTCAGATCAAGCCCAGCAAGATGGGCTGCCCTGCATATACAGCTTGCACTTTGCATAACCTGTATGGGATTTATGTCAGTTCAGGTGAGCATTATAGTTTACAGACTTTAACTAGATTTTAAAGATAATTGCTTTGCTAGTAATTGTAAGTAAGCCTAACTAGCAAGATAAAAAAGGAAAAGTTTGATGCAATATACCTTCCGTTATACCACTAGTTAAAGTATCATTGTACGTACGAGGTTTAGGACTTAGCAGTAGGTATGCAGTCAAATGAAACGTACCTCGGAGGTACTAAGAATTGCCTAATTAAAATTGAAAGTTAGGAAAACAAAGGCTGTTCTATCGTCGCACGGGTCCCTAGCCCCTATAGAAGCTTGGTATTAATTCATCAGTTCCGATGAGCATTTAATTAAAGTTATACCCCACAAACAATGGTCTATAATATTGGCCAATCGACTTCATTGAAGTTTAAAACTGCCCATCACTTACAACATCTTTTAAACACTGTGACTGTCAATCCCCAAAAAAGAGCATCAGAGATGGAAATAAATAATATGCTTGACGGAGAACAATGTATTGTATTACATACAATAATAAAAATAACCAAACCAATGTATATTTTAGGCCGCACCGACTCCCGAAAATAAAACCTGTAACCCTATCCCCGAATCATTGGAACAGGTCTATGTAATAGGCTACGGATCGTTGGTAAGCAGTGTGTCCAAAAATAAAACGGACCCCAACACAGGAATCAACATCCCCGTGGAGGTTTCGGGCTATTCAAGGCGCTGGAACTGTCACGGCAGCCCTATAGGTCTGGGTACAACCTTTCTAGGTGTGGAAAAAAGTCCTCGTCATCAATTCAATGGGGTTGTTTTCAAGTTAAACGATTTTAATGGCCTACGCGACTTCGATAACCGGGAATCGTACTACTGCCGTGAGGAAGTTCCCTTCAAAGACATTAAATTTCTTATCTCTGCCGATAAAAGTTCAGAAGCGAGCATAACCCTTCCTGACGAATCCACAAAATTTTACATTTATGTTGTCAAGCCCAAATTCATAGATTGGCCATCAAGGCGCTATCCCATTGTCCAGTCCTACGTAGATGTATTCTTGACGGGGTGCTTAGAAATGCAAACGACCTATGGGATTGAGAGCTATGCAGATGATTGTATGAACACTACTGAGGGTTGGGACTACCCCTGGGTGGATGACAGGCACACCCCCAGACGACCTTGGACAAATCAACCAAAAGCATCTGCAATAGATAGTTTAATCGACAAACATGTACCTGGTCATTTTGACAACGTTTTGGTCGAACAGGAAATCCGGTATGGTAACAAAGACAAGAATAGTGGAGCTGCTTCCAGTTTTAATGGGTTTAGATGGGGATTCTTTGCTGTTACGCTAAGTTCCATCATGTCAACTATATTTTGAGTTCTTTTACTAAGTAATCCCTAATTGGATTTCATTTCTTGACCAAAGCAAAATGCTCCAGATAGATCGCTTGATCTGTACTTAGATTATACTTTTATATTTTGATTTTGAAAGAAGAATTTCAAGAAAATAAATTGCAATTCTCCAGTTAGTCCTTCCTGCTCTACTTTTTAATATTCATTCATGCACGGTGAAATATACCAAAGATATCTTCGAAACTTATACAAGAATTTATCAATCTGTCCAAGATCAATTTCATTATGTTCTTTTATCACGATTTACATACAACAACATGCCTATGATATTCTTAAACCGGGTTACTTTGTAGTTGATACTGACTGTATGTAACTGTGACTGTAATTGGCAAATGTAGTTGCAATTGGAATAAAATTTACTGATGACTGATGATTCTTAAGCTTTAGGTCCACCCCATATAGAGAGCAAAAAGAATTAAATTCTACCAATCTTTCGGCATCTTAAGAGAAACTACAGAATTCGAAATTTTATCCAAGTCAATTGGGATTCACTTAGGGAATTATGAAACGTGTGTAGGTTTCCTGCTTTCCTGCTAGCAAAGTTACAGAGAATCGTCTCTTTATAACCAATCAACCTTGATAACCTTCAGACGTGCATCTTCTTTTTATTCAACTCATGTAAAAGAAGATTGGTGAAAAATCACACGATGGTATTTTCCCTGAAACCGTTTCTTCCTATGCTGAATTTAAATATGTAGTACAGCACAATTCTAGATTATTTAAATGGGCAAATGGGCTGTACTAATACAATTTGTAGATAAACTGCATGAAGACTGTAATAAGGTGATATACAGTGACAGAGCTTTAACCTGTTTGATCTTAAAAGTCCACTTTTTCAATGCTTTGGTTCCTTCGACCTCAAAAGTTCTAACCCGTGATTAAAAATACTTGATTTATTTCCAGAAAAGGGTTCAGTAAAATTAGGTTAAATCTTTGATTAATTCTTCACTCTTAAAACTAACCCTAACTAAATACCCAATCACCTTATTCTCTATTTAATACAATGTTCTCGAACTTCCTCTTACTCTCTTATACTAACTATTTCAATAAACCAATAATATAAGAGCCCAACATGGCAACAGAGGTACATGAAGAAAGATCCTGAGTATTTAAAACAACTTCACTTCCTACGAGGGCTTGCAATGCGTTTTTCATTTCCACCATCATAAGTGAATCAAGTCCCATATCTGCCAAATTCTGATTCTCATCTACTTCCTCATCCAAATCCAATTTTAGGATTTGTCTTACAACCATTTTGACGTATAAATCTACAACTTTTGGCTTCTCTTCTTCATTCGCTTTAGCAAATTCATCTCGGAATTTTTTCCCATCAATTAGCTGAACTTCTACTCGGTTGGTTTCTCGGCTAAACTGTTTCATTTCCTCAAACATTGGTGCAGTATGGGGGGAAATTTTAGTAAGGGCTGACACTTCAGAATCGACCACAACCCCTTGAACAATTTGCGCCTTCATGTAAAGTTCTAGGGCGGAAATCCCCTGTAAAGGTGTAAATGGCCTCAGTCCGTTAACTTTCATCTCTGCAGCAACTCCAACCTGTCCCCACTGTCCCCAGTTGATGGTAAGGGCAGTTAGTCCAATAGAATGCCTATAGTATGCCAATGCATCCAAGTAAGTGTTTGCAGATGCATGATTTGCCTGTCCATAATTACCAACGAGGGCCACGATAGAAGAATACATGACAAAGTGTTCCAGGGGAAGGTCAAGGGTCAAACTGTGTAGATTCCATCCACCCTTAACTTTTGGATTATAAGTGGATTCAAACTTGGCCCAACTTTGGTTCTCCAGCGTTGCATCAGAAAGAGTCCCCGCAGCATGCATTATCCCTCTCACCGTCGGTAGTTCATTCGACGGGTCTTTCAAAGTATTTAGTAGAGTTTTGCATTGATCAAAATCACCAACGTCAACTTGGAACGTTACAATCCTTGCTCCTTTCATTACTAGAGAGTCTATAATATCCTGAGCTCTTGAGTTTGGCAAGCTTCTTCCAACTAGGGCTAAATACTTTGCTCCAGAGTCAACCATCCATTTAGCCACTTCCAGGCCTATACCTCCCAACCCTCCGGTAATAAGATAAGTACTTCGGTCATTAAACAGATAAAACTTAGTACAGAGTTGTCCCTCAATCATAGTCCTCCGTGGCAGTTCAACCAGAACTTTTCCAATATGCTTAGCCTTTTGTAGATAGTTTAAAGCCTCACGTACATGTACAGCTTCAAATTTCACGTATGGTATCGACTTGACAATTTTATTTGTCGTGTAATCCAACATTTTTATGAAAAGCCTGCCCCAAGTTTCCTTTGATGCAATGGAAAGATCTACGATAGTGTATTGGACGTCTGGTCGCCTTGAGGCTACATCTTCATTTTGCCAAATGTCCAGCTTACTCATCTCAACAAATCGAGCCATTGGAGCACAAACGTTTAGCGAAGCTTCTTTAAATCCTGGAGAAGTCAGACAATTAAGGACCATATTTACCCCCTTTCCTTCCGTAACTTTCATTATTTCCTGCTCATAGTTTGTATTTCTTGAATTGAAGACGTCCTTAACACCCAAATTACTGAGGTACGTCCGCTTTCGATTATTTCCAGCAGTTGCAATGATATTAATTCCCATATGTTTTGCAAGTTGAATTGCACAAAGACCAACACCACCAGAGGCTGCGTGAATAAGGATAGTTTCACCAGGCTGAAGATTTGCCACCTCCACCATGCAATAGTAAGCGGTGGCAAAAACTACAGGAAGTGTAACAGCTTCTGAGAGTGTCCAACCCTCGGGAATTGGTACGGTTGCCTCAACAGGAATGCTAACATGGCTAGGCATGGCTCCCCCAATGAAATTACAACCAAAAACTTCATCCCCGACCTTTCTACTCGTAACCTTTGATCCAACAGCCGCAATAATTCCGGCAAAGTCGTTGCCAATCGTGTTCAAGTTATTGAACTGATCCGTAGGCTTCATTACTACAAGAATGTCCCGGAAGTTCAGAGAAGTAATCCTGATCTCCACTTCAACATCGTGGTCACCCAAGGAAGCCAATTGCTGAGGAATGAATCGAAGATCATTAATTGCCTTCGATGCAGGAAGGGCTAAGCAGTATCGTTCCGTATTTGGAAGAGACAGTGCAACCATATGAGGTTTACTTTGCACAAATTTAGGAACATTTCGAACTCTTTGTCGAAATGCGACTTGGCATTCACTATCCTTATTCCAGAGCTCCATGAAAAGTTCATCTAGCTTGCTACAGCTGGAGTCTTCAGGGTCTATATCAATGTTACGACATCTCATCAAAGGCACCTCAGTTCTTAGGGTTCGGGACAGACCCCACAGACTTCCTCCAGAGATATTTTCCAAAACATGGTCCCCAACATGAACAGCCCCTTTTGTGCATACCACAAGAGCTGGAGGTGGTTTAAAAAATCCTTCAGTAATGAGTTGGCAAATGTACAAGAAGGGTTCAGCCACTTCTTTCTGATCTCCCATATCTCCATCCTTGGCCTCTGACCAACAATACACAATCCCTTCAATAGGTGTTTGGCTGGTTTTTAAAAGGGTAAATAGTTCTGTTATTTGAGACTTGTTTGAAGGACAGATACGATAAATGGATTCTTCTTCGATGATCTTCGCCAAATCCTCAACGGATTTCTCAACCACTATTGCAGTCCTTCCAGAGAGTTGAAACTTATTCTGAATGTAGCGACCGGTAGTCCCCGGTTCAGAAAATACTACCCAAGATCTTGGTTTCTGTTCCAAAATGTTGCTCCTATATGCTGGCAATTCATTGGAAGCTCTTCCATACATGATTCCACAGTAGTTTTTGAAAATAGGTACGGATGTAACGAGGTCATATCCACTGTTCTTCATTATTGTCTCCCATTTTGCCTGACTCAGTAGACAATGGTTTGGCCTCAGCTCTACATCCTCATATCGCCAATAATCTTCAAACAAACCGAAAGTAATATCAACCTCCCTGAACGGTTCCGTGGTTTCTGCAACCATCAAGCATCCATTGTCTACAGTCAAATGCCGTATTGTGCGAAGACATTGGGTCAAATCTTTGCAAATATGGAGGACGTTTACGCTAAGGATCAGATCATATTGTTGAGGTGCTAAACCCTGTTCCAGAGGGTCCTTCTCCAGATCTAATATTCCAAACGTCATTTTCTTACTATAAGCCTGAAATTCTACTTGCGCCTTGATCAGAAAGGATTGCGAGATATCCGTATAAGCATAGGTGAACGGTACTTTAAGTTCTTCTAGAACAGGCAAAACCATTTTAGTCAAACTGCCCGTTCCTGCTCCGACTTCAAGAATTTTTAGAACCCCTCGTCCACCCTCTGTTCGGCTCATGTAATGTTCTACAAGCCGTCTAAAGCTATATTTGATCCCTACATCAGCCGTTTTATTTGCACTGGATTTCTGATAAAAAGTCACAGCTCGGGATACGTTTTTCTCATCTGTAGGAAACATGACATCAATGGCGGATAGTTTTCCTACTAAAACTTGGGATAGTTGTTTTCCAGCGATTGCTAGAATCTCAGTGGCAGCATGAACTTCCGTTGTTCCTAGTCCAAGGAGTTGTAATATTCTATCAATTTCCGCATTCAGACTCTCTTCCGCAGGGGGCAACTTGCAAACCGTCCATTCCAAATATTGCTTAATATCATTCTGTACTCCGGAAAGGAACCCCTCTTCGGCTAAAACTATAAAAATCCTGTTTACCAGTCTCTCCAGAGATTTTTTAACATTAAATCGATCACAGAATGAAGAAGGTTGAAGAGTCTCATCCAGCTGAGGCCTCCATCCTATTTCGTACAACGCTTTGAGCATGTAAAGATAACATAGTTGATTAGTAAGGTCAAACTTCCTCATCTCTTCTTCGCTCATATCATTGAAATGGCTGACTTCTGCCGAAAAGTCTTCCCTAAACATCCCTTGACCAAAGGCTGTAAGCATATCGGATCTGTCCTGCAGTGGTCCTTGTTGAGCTCTCCAAACAGTTTCGTACATCTGAGGCAAAATAAGTTTCTGATGCTCTATAGCATTCATAATAGAACTTATGGAAGTTTCAACCAAGGTTGCTCCAGTCATTAAAGCCAAAACATTACCATTTTCATTATACAAAGCTGTACAATTAGGATTCAGAGATCCATCAGAGGGAAACGAGTGAAGGTAAACATGAGGAGTGTCAATTACTCCAAACCAGATGAACTTTTCAATCTTCACTGGAACCTGTATCTGATCCCCTGCTTCCATTTTGTTTGCCATAATAGCCTGAATCATAGCATCAATCACGGTTGGGTGGCAGAGATAATCCTTGGCATCTTCTGGGCTTATCATTTTAGCCAACAGTTGACCAATCGACTTATTCTTCCAAGCGTGAGTCATACTCCTAAAACAAGGACCGAAATTTAATCCAACTGCTTTGCAATCGGCATAAAACTCTTCTATATCCCTTTCAGTTGTAATTCTGCTTGTCAATTCCGCAATATCTTGAACAAAGGACTTTCTCTCCTCCTCATGGGTTAGAGCAAAGGGTGAATACTTTCCACTCGAATGACGAATCCATTTACTCGTTCCATCTTCATAGTTAAGCTGTTTGAATATGGATACTTTTGATTCAGAGGATTCTGCCTCAGGTTCCACCACAACTTGAACTTGATAAGCTTCTCTTTCAACCATTCGGAAAGGAGCTTCTATGATCAAGTTCTGAATCGAGACAGGACTAGCTGGTATTTCAAATGTCTTCTTAAGACCTTGTGTAGTAGCGTATCCGGCCGCCATAGCCATTTCAATATAGCCAGCCCCAGGATAAATAATTGTCTCCCCGATAGCATGATCCTTCACGTAAGGAATACTATTCAGTTCCAATGCACCGTGGTAAATAGAAGACTTTGTTGCATTTGGCATAAGACTACCAATAAGTGGATGAATCACATCGCCAAATAACAAATGCATTCCACTAGACGGCTTCGACTCAAACCAGAACCTTTTTCTTTGGAATGGATAAGTTGGCAGGGATAATTTCTTCCGCCCGTAAAACCTATCAAAATTCCTCCAGTCTATGTCCCATCCAGTTACATAAAGCTTGGAAAGGGACGTTAGGATTGTTGACCAATCGTCCGCCTTTTTTCGGAGTGAAGGATAACAGAAAACAGGTTCTGGGATGTTGGCCATCATAAAAGCAGAAAGAACTGGCTGAGGGCCGATTTCCAGAAATGTGGTGATACCCTCTGCCCTGCAAACTTTGCAGGCCTCCTGAAACTTCACACTCTCCCTGGTATGGCGGACCCAGTAGTTGGCATCAATTAAGGCATCATCCATATTGATTCCATCCATACCGGAAATATACTTGCAATTTGAAACTTTCTGATATGTTAACCCCAAAGCTACTTTCCTATACTCTTCCAAAATAGGCTCCATATGTCTTGAATGGAAGGCGTGAGTTGCTTCTAGAATAATCGCTTTTATGTTATTATTAGTACAGAACTCCATGAACCGTTGGACCGTTTTGGTATCCCCGGCTAGAACGGTTTGCTCGGCCGAGTTCTCTGCTGCAAAATCCAACCACTCTTCCTTTCTTCCTTGTTGAAAAACTTTCAGCAAACCTCCAACCGACTCCTTGTCAGCCTTGACCACGATCATTTGACCTCTTGGTATACTATCAATTAGTCGGCTTCTTTCCGCGACTAAGGTGAGCGCACTCTCTAGATCAAGGATACCAGCTCCAACTGCAGCGCAAAACTCTCCCAGACTGTGACCTATCACGTAATCAGGCTTGATCCCCCAAGATTCCCACATTTTCAGTAGGCAATACTCAACGGTAAATATGGACGTTTGGCTATAAATTGTTCGAGATAATTGCCCCTTCAATTCCTCGTTCTCTCCCCACATAACATCCTGTATGGATATTCCAACCTTCTTTTTCAAAATCGTTGCACATTCGTTGAAATGTGCTTGAAAGACTGGCGAGGAGTCATACAGAGCCTTTCCCATTCCAACGTATTGGGAACCCTGTCCTGTGAACAGGAAGCATATCTTTTTCTCACGTTCTTCAACAACTCCCTGGGCGAGACCTTTCTTGTCAATATTTTTGACAATATCGGGGGACGATTTACCAACAATTGCTGCCCTGTGGCTAAAATGCGCCCGTCCTGTATTTGCCGTGAAGGCTACATCGCCAACATCCAACTGCTCGTTACAAGCCAAGAACTCCCTGTACTTTTCAACCAAGGCTTCTAAAGCTGCCTCATTCTTTGCAGACAAAGTAATGACATGCTGGGGTCGGGCTAAGGACAACTTTGACCTGTCCTTACTGGGTTCAGGAGCTTCTTGGAGAATGGCATGAGCATCTGTCCCGGTGATTCCAAATGAACTTACTCCAGCATATCTAACCTTCCCATGTTCCTTAGGCCAAGCAACAGGGATCAGAGGAATCGTGGCTGGAATATTCTCCAAGTCTATTTTAGGATTTAGCGTTTTAAAATTCAAATGCGGCGGAATCATCTCATTCTGTAAGGAAAGAACTGTTTTGATAATGCCCGTTATTCCAGAGCAGGACTCCGTGTGCCCGACATTGGTTTTGACGGAGCCCACAACTAAAGGGGTGGTTCTCCCTTCCGAGTAGACTTCAGCAATAGCAGCCATTTCCATCGGGTCCCCGACAGCAGTTCCGGTACCATGGGCTTCTACAAAGCTAACTTGATTAGCCTTTATCCCAGCATTTTCCAGAGCTAGTTTCATTGCCTTCGCTTCACATTTGACTGTTGGGGTTCCTAAACTTCGGCTTATACCTTCTTGAGCCGTGCCCATCCCTCTTATAAGAGCATGTACTCGATCTCCATCTCTCACAGCATCGGAGTATTTCTTCAATACCAAAACCCCACAACCCTCAGCCCTTGCAAAACCGTCTGCCGAAGCATCGAAAGTCTTACAGTGACCATCAGGAGCACAAATGTTGCTCATATCATTTCCAACAAACTGATGCAGAACCAAGTTCACCCCACATGCCAAGGCTAAAGGGGTCTCTCCCAATCTCAACTTGTTGCAAGCAATGTCCACAGCAATCATTGAGGATGAGCAACCAGACTCGGTTGCCACATTTGGTCCAGTTACACCCAAAATAAAGGCCAGTCTGCCCGCAGAAGCTCCATGAGAGCTGCCCATATACTTCCTAAAGAAATCATCAGTTGGCTTACTCTCTTGGTTAACCAACTCTTTGTAATCTTGAGTCCAAGCTCCGGTAAAAATCCCTGTATGACTTCCTTGTAAACTCTGCGGGTTTATTGCAGCATCTTCCAAAGCCTCCCAGAGCACTTCTAATAAAATCCTTGTCTGAGGATCCAGAAAGGAAAGTTCCATAGGACTGATTCCAAAAAACTTTCCATCAAAATCTGCAACTGGACAGCTTAAAAAGCCAGCCTTTATAGAGGTAACCGTATCCGCTTTTACTCCTGGTGGAAGTCTCTCCGCCGGTGGAGATCCTATGGCATCCACGCCTTGGATAAGTAGTTGCCAAAAATCGGTCAGATTGTTAGCTCCAGGAAATCTACAACCCATTCCGACAATTGCGATTGGCTCATTATCTGGTTCTGCTACCGGTAGTGGAATCGACTTGACCAATAATGGTGTCTAGAATTTAGTCAAATTATCCATAAATTTAACACAACATTACTAACCACCTTTAAAGTTAATTTAGGTATGAAACGCCCCTTACATCTTGACCCACCGCTGGACAAACCAAATTCTCGTAAATATCAAGCCAAGTGTTTCTAATCACCTGTTAATTAAATGGGGATTGTTTTAATGTCAAAGATTTAGATACATCTCACATTCTTAAGGATAAAAGCCCGTTAATCTAAAAAGCTAAGATGGTCCCTACAATTGCCGACGGATCCCCTTCAAATTCCTTGATAAGTTTCAAATTACTTGGTGTTATTTCATTCATCAATTTCATCACTTGGATCTCATTTCCGTTTCTATAAAGCAATTAAAAATATCACCTATGTAGTCATCACAAAGATAAGATCACTTAGAAAATGTGTGTTAGTGTTTCAAACAGAAACGTAACATTTAATACATTCACAGAGCCTAATCTATTCTACCGACCTTGCAGAAAGTAGCATAGAAGTAAAATCGTGCTTGACGAGATGAAGATCCTTAATTTCGTTTCCCCATCGGCCTTCGAATACGGCAGCTAGATCACCTACAATTGCAAAAGCAATTAAAAATAAAATAAAAATCCCATACATTTCATGATCATGATGTCACAAAATTCCACATTAGTCCATCAAGTACTAGACTTCTGGAGTAAGTAATTAATGTATTGCTCATCCATATAGTGTATCCTTGTTTAAATCATAAATTGGCGACTGCTAACCATTCTTTTTGTTGTTATTTGCTCCACTAAGGGATTCCAGCAAAGCACGAAATTCAGCTCCGGATGGTTCAAAAGCAAAAACAGAAGTGTCCATGCAATTCTTGTCATCTTTTTGCACTGCAAGTCCTTGACTTTCAAACAGTTGGTCGCAGTTGTTGACAACCTGTGTGGAACAAAAAAGCATTTCGTGCCTCAGTAACTTAATGTTTCTAAATTGACTTAGTCCTCCAAATAAATGGCATCAACTCAAATTATCTTTTACAAAGTACTTTTGACTTTTACGTGACTTTGCTTTAACCCAGCTATACTATTTTTCTCCATGTTAATGGATAGAAGCGTTGTTTTGAAGTTTTAGTGTAACATTTAAGCTATTCCCTATGTTACACTTAATGAGCTTTTAAAATAATTTAATACAGCGATACATACAAAATTACCTTAACTTGCAGTACTTTTCGGAATAGCTTAGCCTAATTGGCGTTGTCCCTAACATGTTTTTTTAATTATGCATTTATTGTTGTACTTATTGCTACAATATAAATCTGTGGTTGTATTCCAACTCCTTAGTGATTTGTCTACCATAATTTTAGCATTATAATGCGTTCAATCAAGGCCAAGGCGATGTCCTACGTAAAATAGGAAACCTAAACCAATTAAATATACTTTTTAGACTCTCAGGCTTTTGGACTGGCCTCTGGAATTTTTGGCAGCATCTAAAAACAGGGTCTCCTTTTCCTAAACGCTAAGGTAGAAAAACTGAATAGTGATGTTGTAGCAAATGGTTACTTCAATCATATTCCAGATCATTATTTTGTGGTTAGAAATCCTCATGTCCCAAGATAAAAATGACATTATATCACATATGAAAAGCAGCATTTTTTATTGAACCTCAATTTACCAAACTCCAGGAAAAAACAGCACTTAACTTTAAAGACTTTTTATATCATTACTTTAATTTATTCGTATACTTCATCCCACCCAATACAGCAGAATAAACCATTTCTTTCCTTCTTAAGTGCAACAATTATTATAAATGATTGTAGACATAACTCACTCTCACTTACTGAACAAATACTTGCAGGAATAAAATTAAACGTCATCAGGGTCTAGAACTTACAAAGCAATTTGGATCCAAATAGACGCATCGCTTGGCCAAAGGGACATTCCAAGAATAAAGCTTGGCGTAAAGCTCCTCGGAAATCCCACACTTATCATCTTTCCTTCCATGCGGTACGATAATCCCATCAAACACGTTCTCCAGAGCCTCTCTAAGCAAATTAATATAAATAAAAAGTACCAAAAGGTCACCTCTGATCAGAAAAGCAGGCAGGTAGTATGCACTTAGGCCATGATCAAGTTTCTCAAAAGCAATTTACTCATAATAAAAATGTAAAATCATAACTTTTTTAAATTTTTTAAATAGCAAATCTATGAATTATTGGCAAGTTTGGGCAAGCAAAGCAACATGTGCCAATGTTTCCTCCTTCGTTGTCGATTTAGATGAAATCCTTCAACCTCAACGATAAAAGTGTTGATTGTTGACGAAAAAGTTGCATGTTACGCCAAGTTACACTCGTATCAGTAATCTTCTGAATACGTGCGTAGGTAAATTATGGGAATGATTAAATAAATAAATGTTTATGCTTTAGGTTTATGTTCCTTCAAGGTGGCTGGATTCCTAGATCTTATTAGTTACCTAACAAGTTGTTTATTGTTTAATTAGTGCCGTTTTTGATGGAAACTTTTTTCGTTTTAATACCGAGTCTGATGGATTGTCCACATTCGCTTCTAAAAACATTGCTGCAGACTAAACGTAAATGGTATGCACTGGGATGGCCAGATTATATAATGTTCATTGAATTATCATAGAATTTTGCCACATTTTTTCACACTTTCTACCAAAGATTAGATAAATAGGTTTGCTAGGTCATTTAATGCCTACTAAGATTGTATTAAATAAACAAGTTCTTGTTTCAGATAGGCAAAGATACAAGGGAAGGTAGCGCTTCGTCATTAAACGAGGAAAACCCAACTTTGACATGATCTAGACAGATATAAAAAGTTGATCTAGGTAATAATCCTCTCGTAAGTTTAAAAAAGAAAAGCTTCTACGAAAGAACCTAAGTTTATTTCTAAGAAGAATGGGAATTTTGATTGTCTAAAATCCTCTCATCCGGATCCGGTTGAACCATTTAGATGAAAAACGACTTTTCTTCAAAACGCAACCCTTACATAAACTTTCTTGCTCTTACTAACTGTCAGGTATAATCTACTTAAAGTGGTTTTATTATTGCTGCATTCTGCTTGTATCTGATGGCACACTAGATAACAGGCGGATGAACGGCTAAGAGATAATGTCATTTTATTACTATATTATTCTTAACCAAGTCAAACAGCCGTTTTTTAGACAATGGGACAAGCTCTCAAATACCTTATCTTCTAAGTTAAGTACTTATATAGCTTTACTGCGTAACAAGTTACTCGGAGAGTGTTTATTTTAGTTAACTACCAACTTTATCACTGCTATAATGCTAGGATGTTAAGGTTAATAAATTAAGCATTCCTTCCTAAGCTCGGGTCTAGCCCCTTGCTTATTATTTAATCTTGGTTAAAACCTTGAAGTATGTACCATGTCCGTCCGTAGACAATTATGACCTTAGGATGGTCTGATGTACATACCTACTCAAAGATTTAATAGCTGTTACGTAGTTAGTTAGCTGGTTAAAGTAGAAATTGGACTTTACATTTTCTGATAACATGCATAATCGTCAGGGTTTAGGGCAGCATTTCCTCTTGCCAAAAAAAAGTTACTGCTAGGTCGGAAAATCCGTGATTTAGCTCTAAACTGGATAATTATGTAAATCGTTTAAGACCTCAATCCTTAATTTATGGTGCTTTATTCTTTTCCGCTAATGGCAATGACTTTTTGTGAACTTGCTCACTTTTTGCAAACTTAGGACATTCTTAGACTTTGGTTGGATTTTTTTTGCTGTAGCTTTACATTGATGTATTACAAGTGCAATCGTTTACCACTTTACAATATACGCTTAGTGCTTGATTTTTGCAACAAGAAAGTTTTAAACACTCAAAGGCTTCACTTTTAAAGAATATTTTTTATCAATCTAAAGTTTCCATTTCAAAGGTTGATTGTAAATATTTTGAATCCATTCCATGAAAAAAAATATGTAGATTTTGTGGACTTAAAGAGAGAGAGAGAGAGAGAGAGAGAAATCAACAAGTAAAAAAGCTTTCATTGCGTTGCATATTATGTTGTTAAAATTGGAAATAAAAAAAGTTTATAATTATTGATAACCAAAAAATTACATGAGTAATAAATTTATGGTAATAATAGGCTACTCTAATTTATCCCACGGTTAGTGATTGATTGAAGTTCTGGAGTAAGTGTGGGAATTCACATCAAAGAACGGTTTTTTAACTAATTTAGTAGTAATTTTATTGTGTTATTCACATTGAGCTGACCTAACCATCAATTACAGCTATTCATTCCTTAAATCCAATCAATAGCAGGAGAACTTAGATGCAACGATTGTTAGTTGTACACGCTTTAATCTCTGTAAACACAATTATCATCATAAAACAAAGGAACAATACATCCCAATAACGTAAAAGAATACATAATTTAGAAAAGGTCTTCAACATTTAAATCATAATTCCACTAATTCATAAAATAAATTCATATTCAGTTTCAACTAATAATTATCAGAAGAGAAATGTAAGCCTCATCTTTCAAGAGAGATAATCCGATGCCGGATCTGAAGGTTAGGCATATCTTTGTGTAATCTAGAAATAAATCATTCCTAGCTAAAAGTGAGGATGAATGTCTAATCGTGTAAACCAGAGATAATTAGTTCATTCAAATAGCAATAGCTTCTATAGTTTACGAACAATTAGATAAGATAAAAAGATCATAATAGTAATTATCATCAACAAACTATTCCTGTAAAGAAACAATAGTAAGGCCAGGCCAAAGCCACTAGGATAAAAGTGGCTACAATTAAAAATACCTAGATATTATAGAACACCATGAAACCACAATAGTTTTTCTCCATTTGCTTCTACCCTTACATAAAAAGATGCTCAAACTACCGTGAATCCTGACTCCTTCACTGATACTTAATTTCGATTGCGATAATCTCTTGATTTACAACAGAATTACAACTTCCATTGAGATTTTAGACGAACACAAATTAATTACATCTTTAAGGAGATCTTTAAAAGGACGAATAATTCATAATAGTAAATTACCAAAAAAATACTGTTTGACTCATCTCATTCATTGACTAAGGCCTTCAGGTCAAATACTATTAATAGTTATAAAAATAACTCCATGTTTTTACTTTTAATTACAGTCTATATTTCCTGAATACAAATTAAGCTGCACATCAATTTTTGGGGCTTTTGGGCCTCAGTTTTTTTACAAAGGTACCATAGACTGTTAAATAATAAATAACCTACTGACTGTTAGAGGGAGGCTGTAATTTGGGGAATGCAGTAATGAATGTATGCAAGCAGTGCCGAATTTCCGGTATAAATTCACGTGAGGAAGAAGCAAAAATTGAAAAAAAGCTTGACGTTAGAATTTAAATTTTGTAAATGGAAAGGTAAGGGAATTAGTTAGAGTAGGGAACTATTAATAGGGGAAGTATTTATAGTATAAACTGGAAGTACAGTTTAGCCCGAGAAAAATGACAGGAGTCTAGTCTAATAATCAATAAAAAAAAAATGATTTTTCAACCAGAAATGATACCTCAAGTTGGTGGAAATTCCATCCGAAGTTATGACCATCAGTTTACCACAAGTAAACACTTTACGGAGCGAATGACCCAAAACTAGCGCTTGGATTACTTCAGCCTCCTTCAAAGCCACGGTCACCCATGCTTGAATTGGCCCTGGAAATTTCAATACGCTTTTTTTTATAAAGCTCAGCTTAAACTTTCTTTAAACATCTTTCTTTACTTCAACCATGAAAATATTCAGTGCTAAACTTTTCATATGGAAAACTGTGCTTTTTTAAAGGTTTCAATACATAATCAAACCTAACTGCCTTTTGGTTTAATTACTATTGGCATTTAACAACCGTTTATTCTAATTTTTAGCTGATTATTTATTGGACATTTATTATTATTGTTGTTGACTTACCTGGCATTTTTATTGAAGGAACAATTTATTTATTTATTTATTAAGCAATGGCTAACACAAATATATCACAGGAAGTAAATCTCTAAAATTACATAAACCCTAAAGAGGGTAACTCATACAATTAAAACTCCTTCGTGCACTAAACGGCCAAAGTCAAGAACAATTTATCAGAATTTATAATAAAACTGTTTTATTTATTTTTTGCAATATCTGTTTATTACTGAATTATGAAAAATAATTTTCATAGACAATTTGTAGCTGAGTATCAAAGAAGTAGGAACGTTTATTGGTGTATTTGCCTCCTTCCTACTTACTACTCTAGCAGCAGAAGAAGCGTTGCGTTACTTGCGTGTGTCTTTCTAGTAAATTTACTTTGATTAGCTCTTCTAAAAGTACTAGGAATGCTATAATGCAAAAATACAATGCATGTCTTGTCCTAACAAGATGATAACTCTAAATGAGAGAAAATGACCAACATTTTATGTCTTTATATAAAATGTTTATCAAATGGGATTTTGCGAGAAACAGCAGACGATCCTGTTGATCCTTCCTCTTACGTACTAACATTTATCAAATACCTGATCTTTTCAATTAGGTAAATACATTTCTTTGAGAAGTTCCAAGCAATCAGTTCGTCATATTGAAAAGTGGGGTTTTTATTACAGAAAAACGGACCTCTCTATTATTGTTTGTTACAAAGGGGTTCCAAGAATAAGCTTGATTTCTTCCTGGAGAAAATAACAATATTTGTGTTTACTTTTTACTCCAAAAGGATCTGTTTCAGCTAACGTTGTGTTGTACAACAACTGTAAAAACAACTTTTAGCCTCCAGATATCCAGATATTTTAGCATCAACATTTAGACAGCAACCGAACCAAGTAAAATGCTCTATTCTATAGTTGCTTACAGTGATATTGATAGTGCAGAAATTTGAGGTGAGCTGGAAAAAATACAGGAAAAAACTGAGTTTTGTACATTGTTGGTATTTCATTCTCACGTCATGTCTAAATCCTTTGTGGTTGTAACAATTCCTGGTTTACACGGACTCAGTTGCAAAGCAGATCATCTTTAAATCCTGTCCTTTCCTAAGATCTTCTAGTTTAGGTTACAAGTTGACTTGACTTATGAAGAGGAAAAGGTGATTTAATTACCCTAAAGCGTTTAACATTTTGACAAACCAAGCATTTAAATTACTACTGTCACTGTAATAGAAATATTACCTGTAATAGCATTAAGTATACCTAATGTATCGCTAAGATTACGTTGCGTTACACGAACGAGTGCTCTTTCCAAGATAGTTTATGCTCGTATTCTAACGCTCTTTTCTAATCTCTTTTCTAAGTTCGGGGTTCCAACAAAAGTTCAAGTTAAAAGATGACATTTATCTGACTTAGCTGACCTTGCCGTAAGGTCATACGATACATTTCAGTTATTATTCATACTTATTTTAATTACATTATTATGCTACTAATAGTCCGTGTACACCTTTGCTTCTTTCCTTGCTCTCGCTATAAACTTAGAGGATTTACCTTACTGAGATTTGAATTATTACTTTTTAAAAAATTTTGAAAACGCGATCTCACCTTTTTTACGTTATTTAAGGTTATCGGAACAGTTACAATAACTACTACCATGCTATCAGTTGTTTATAAGGATATTTGTAAGTATCTTTTAATTAGTTTGATAGTTGGATTACAGCCAGCATTAAAATTAATACACGAAACAGGAAACTATCGCTTCAAATTTTAATTACCAATAAAACGCTGTCCCTGAAACGTCTCACTTCGTCAGCCTTAATTCCTCTAAACTTCTCACACTGTTAAAACAGCCCTACCCATCCGAACTGGATATCAATTATCGTTTTTTATCCTATTCATTTATTAAAATATGATGCACAGGATATTTTTTGCAAGCGTTTTGCTCACTTTTACTTCCCAGGCTCCATTACTTTAAGATAGGATTAATATCCTTGAACTGCGTTTTACATTATTCAGAATTGCATGCAAATTTAGGTTTTCCCCGTCTTGGCATTGCATCAATAAGTGAGGTAGTAAGAGGATTAAATCCGCATTAGCCTTACCGTATCTGCATTTTTATTTATCCCTTTTTATTACAACTCTTCTAGCACATCCTACCTTTCTTTCTAAAGTAAAAATGCCGTGCTGTCTCGATGTGTGTCTTCTTCGAACATAAGACCGGCCCTTGTCCGAATAGTAGCTCTCCTTAATTACTATTAATAACTCCAAAAACCCTTTTTAATTGTATGCTTATCCCTAAAACCATAATTTGTTAGTAGCCCGGACCCTATTCGAGACTAAATTCTTCTCTTTTTAGATAATGTCCCAGAGAAATTAAAATAGGAGATAACGGTACTCAATGTTGCTATTCGAGTGGCACATGCCCGACAGTGACTTTAAAGAACCTACAATGTCTCACGGTGTAACTTTAACTAGGTATCTTTCGCTTATACTATAAACGCTACAAATTGAAACCTTGTTGGAAAAATTAATTTTTACTACACCGTTCAGATACCATCTTTATTCCCTTAATAAATGATGTAACAAAATATAAATAACTATTTATGTAAAATACTTCTTTCTCTCCTTGAGTTATATGGAGTTAGCAGAGCAGATAAGAACTAAGGCTAATTTCAAACAGTTTTCTTCCCCTGGGTCCGTTTCTGTACAACTATCTTGAGAAATAAATTCCCAAACAACAAGACAAAGGATCCGTAAACGCAAAAGAACATCTTGATACTGGCCGGATGTCGGACACAGCCCGTTCCTGTATCTGAAAACAGTCAATTAATTTGTACATTTATTGTGGAATTATTTACCATAATATTTACTATCATACTTTGAGCATTCTTCCATCAAACTTACAATATAAATATGCAGATAAACAGTTTACAAATAAAGCAATAACCATCTGCAAAAGTTGGAAGGTAGTAATTACATTGGCCACTACTCTAGGAACCCGTACTCCCATTGCCTATTACATATGACAGAATCACGTTAATAAAATTAATTTCCAAAATGCAAAAGTAAAATAAATATCTTACCATAAAACCGAAATAGGGATACATTAAACTGTAAAAAGTCGGAAACACTTATTCATTATTCCCATTGATAGACATAGTTTGATAGAATAATGTACTCAAATTACCTGTGCACCTGTAAAAAAGACATCCATGCTTAAACCAAATAAGTGATAAATTTACAAATATTTGCAAAATGCTTCATAAAACATAAACCTACCAAATAGTTCATTACGATGTAGTATCGACCAATAGGCTCAACAAAGGGTGTGGTCAGCCAAGAAACGAGCATTGTAACTAAATGGTGATACCTTGGAAAAAAAGGTATGAAACTGATTCTAAAAATACCAAGCTAGTAAAAATACCAAAAGTTATAATTTATTTCAAGTCTCTTACCACTGAAGGAAAGTAAGGGGCCGTTTTCTCAGAATTAGGAACACAGTGTCACCTAATTAAATAGCATCACAACGAGACTTAAATATTGTTCAATTCATCTATAATATACCAAGGAAGGACTGACAGTAATTTACTTTGCCCTTCATACATACTTCATGATAAGCCCCATGCCCATATTATTATGCTACTAGAAATTACCTAGCTCAACGTATTTAGACAGAAGAAATATCCAAGTCCAAAAAGCCATTGGGAAGTTGCCTCCTTGCCTGTTATTATGGAGTAAGTTATACATTAATTGTGATTTATTCCATTCCCTGTAGTCTCCTAAGTAAACGCAACTATCCCCTAAATTTAGCTCGGGCTACTATTAAATTATGAGGGGTTTGGGGCACAATTTTAACAACTGGAATAAAATAGGGCTACTAATCCAAGGAACTGCAGTTGGAGAGAGAGGCTATATTTACCGAACCGAGGATATACCTTCTTGGAAATGCATTTCTATCTATATTTGTCGAAGTCGATTGATACATACATACCATTGATTAATTGCACTAATGTGTCAGTTCTGCAAACATACCTCACACAAAGAGAGTTCCACAGCCCATCTTTTACCGTAAATAAGTAAATAAATTCAGGAGCTATGCGAAGGAATCCTACTACGGATAAAATACCCAGGCCCATATTCCAAGCAGCCAGTTCCCATTTCAGGTCAAAAGGTCGTCTACCCTTCATCCAGTACTGGAGCCCGAATATGACCACAAGATAGATAACCCCGACTCCCATTCCTATTCCCGGATTACGGTTTATGAACCGGATAGTCCCTTTATAATCGTAAATTTCAAACCCATAAGCCCCAAAAGTGGGGGGTTCTTCTAGGGATATGAATGTGTAGTCGATATAGCCCTCCTCTGTGTAGTTTAGGTAGCCGACATCCATTTAAAAACAACCTTATCTCTCTCTATACCTTTTTTAGTGTAAAAATAATGCTAAAGGAGCTTTATCATGTAGAAAGAGACCAGAAAAGAGCAGAACGCGCACATGGAGTTAATGTTTTGGTACTGACCAAACCAAGCATAAGATCTCTTCAACTAGGTATCTGCTCTTTTTGTTTAAACTAGCTGATAATATGAAGATTTCGTGCTAGGTACACCTTCGCATTTTTCGTTACTTCCATAACTATATGTTGTGTACCTAATAACCAAAAAATATTAATCCTTTAACAAGCAATTCACCTACATTAGGTCTAGATTAAGATGCAATACGCGTACAGGTGTAAGTGACAGAACAATTTAGTGCAATAACTGTTATAGAATATTTTCAGTATTTATCACAACTAATGTTTTATTTTTTAACAATAAAAAAGGGTTAAATTAACCTTATCCACTCTACTATGAATGCTAAATAAAAAAGTTTACTTTTGCATAAATTTCAAAACATTTAAACAATAAGTAATTCCCATAATTCTAGTAAATAGTCAATGCAGGGAGTTTAGTTAGAGAAGAAAAGTACACAAAAATGCAAGAAACATTAATAAAATCTCGAATAAGTGTTGATTACACGTGAATAGATTCGATTCCAGGCAGCATCACCTTTTCATAATACAATTTGCCAAACAAATAGGTAAATGATCCGTAAACAGCCAAAAAGAGCTTAAGACTAGTTGGATGTCTCTGACAACCCGATCCAGCATCTGAAATATATTCATAATAGAAAAATACTATTTTCCCAAGAGCCCTAAGACTAAATTATCCACTGAGCTTACATATTTATTTAGTAAAATTTAAAAAGAAACGTACAGTGGAAGTATGCCGATAGAACGTTTACAAAAAGGCCAATTAACATTTGAGTAAGTTGACAAGTAGTGATAAAGTTGGCAATGCTCCGTGGGATATGTATTCCGAGCGCCTAAAATACAATACTAATCATATAAAAGATATAGGCTATGGAAAAGGCCCAACAGGCTGTAGGGAAATCTATGTTGGTAGGTTTTTGTGAATACGGTCACATAAACGATAGTCCTCGTCAGCCATCAGGTCATACATTTGGGCTTCAACAGGCACAAAGAGTTTCAACGCTTTATTCCTCAACCATAAGTAAATTTAATTTCACTAACCGTAAGCGCAAAATAAGGGTACATCAGGCTAGAAGAAGGAAATGTAAATGTTTATGATCATGGATTTAAAAGCACTTATACCCGTTCCTCATAATATTAATTACCTATGGACCTGAAACAAAAAGAAAGTTTAGATTAGCTACCTTACGAATAGTACTAACGGCGAGCTGCACCTGAGGATAGTAATACTTGCTTACACCAAAGTTCATGACGAGATAGTACCTAGCTATAGGTTCAAGCAGTGGAGTTGTTATCCAAGTGACTATCATCGTGGCTAAATGATGATACCTAATAAAATATTTAAGAATGATTAATAACAAGCATTTTATTTATCGTGTTATTTTCAAACCAAAGCAGCTTCATTTGTATCGTACCATTGTAGAAAAACAACCGGTTTTTTTCGCAAAACTAAAAAAACGGTATCCCCTGTAAAGAAGTTATGTAGATAATTTAAAGCAAGCATATGCTAGATCCATATAAATGTCAACTGGGAATTCAAATCCCACTTAGGTAAACCCGACATACTGCTGTCCATCAGCCATCAGGTATTTATAACTTGGAAAAAAATTGAGATCAATATAAAATGCTCATACCTAGCTCGACAAATTTCGACAGTATAAACAAAATGGCCCAGAAAGCGAATGGATAATTCGCTCCTTGCCTGAAATACATAAGGTACCCACGTTTCACGGCCAAATATACAAGTAACAGTTATCTTTGATCGTACAAGGACGTAAAAAAAATTCACCTGACACAAATTGATTTCCAGAAACCGTCTTCTTGGGTAAAAATGTAGAAGAATTCGGGAGAAGTTCGAATAAAACCCATGATTGAAAACAGTCCTAAAGCCCCATTCCAAAAAGCCATCTGTACTTTCAGGTCCAAGGCCCTTTTGTCATTCATGAATTGCTGCAGTCCAAATATGACAGCGAGGTAGATGGCCCCTGCTACATACGCTATCCAATTGTTCATATCAATAAACCGTACCCATGCTCTGTAGTTATAAACCTCAAATTGATAAGGATGAAAGATTGGAGGATTCTCAACATCCATGTAAGTAAGGTCGACATAACCCTCAAGTGTGTAATTTAAGTAGCCAGGCCCGTCACCCGGAAGTATTCCCATCTTAACTGGTGAGCGATTAGAAAATCTTGATCTATCTACCGTGATACTTCAAAATCTTGATCTGTTCTAGTTCATAGGTTTTACAATAATCCGTTCTTAAAAGGCCCTTACCTACCCTACTTTACCTTACAAATCAACATTCAAAAAGGTACAGGCTTCAAAATATACTTCAACTGGCGAAAGGATTAATTTTATGTGTTGGTAAAGTAAATTATACGACCTTCCTTAATAGACGGATAACTTAAAATGACACTGCAGTCGATGTTTCATGGCTTTCTTAAAAGTTAAGCACGAGAAACTCAACGTTACCCGAGGGGAAGCCAAATTAGTTTATAACTCTTTGATCGTCTTCCAGATGAAATCAATTGTATCCTTCAATCAAGGATCCTTTGTATATGCAATGGTCAAGTTGTGATATAAAGTTAGCATACTCGTTTGCTCATTTAAGGGAGAACGGGAGGTAAGGAAGCATCAAGATATGACCGTGAGTTCTGTTACTCAATAATATGGAATTATCCATTGCGAAAAGTTGGAATTATTTCAAGTTCAACAATGACTGTACTCTATGCTAGACGATTTTCCAAAAAAACTTCATCAATAGTATGCCAGAACTACTGTAATTAACAAGGTTAGTGTTGAACTTCATTGTTGTACTATAGGTGTCCAAGTCTGTATGCTACGGGCTGATGTATTTTCTTTCACACATAATTTCGTAACAGGAATTTTTACTTGTAATAGATTTGCAGTTTTAGCCCAGTCAATTGGGCTTATGTAGCCACGCAATCCGTCCGTCTGTCTGTAAACTCGATAACTTGAGAAATAATGATACCACATCGCGAAAATTTTGAAAACATAGTCAAGAAAAGCTATCAAAAGTCAAGTTCGTAAACCAGCCCGATCGGATCACCCAGTGACCCGTGGGGGTCAAAACGACCCCTCCTAGACTGAAATTACGAAAAAAAAATTTACCTCTCCTTTTGCTCAAAAGTAACAAATAACCGATTATTTTTGGTAAAAGCCAAAGGTTTAGGTACCCGTGGGGGTCAAATGGACCCGATCGGGTGAAAAATTACAAAAAAATTGATGTTCTACTTTTCTTCAGAAGTAACAAATAACAGATTATTTTTGGTAAAATCCAATGGTTTAAGTACCCGTGAGGGGTAAAAAATACCCCCACTGATCTGGAATTTTCAAACATATGTTCATCTACCTCTGTTGAACAGTATCAAATAACAGATCATTTTTGGTAAAATGTTTTAGGTAGGCATCGTGGGGTTCAAAACTGGTAAAAACTGGCAAAAAATAATGAAAAATATTGTTATACTTTTGTTCAATAGTAACAGAGATACCGATTATTTTTGCAAAAATCCATTGTTTTAGGTACCCGTGTAGGTTAGAGGAACCCGACAGAGTGATGAAATAGAATAAACATTAGATTATCTTATTTTACTGTAAAATCAAAAGTAAAGGTTCCGTTTCAGAAGTACCGGATTTTAAGAGTGAGTTGAATTACCAAAATAAAAAGAAAAAATACGGGGTGTGGGGGCCGGGCCCCCACAAAATTTAAGAAATTAGACAAAGTAAGCAATATTTATAATTGGTTGATGAAAAGTACAAAGCGTTTAAAGTAGTAAATATGCAGCCATTATTACCAAGCGGGCATGCATGCAGGTTCCACATTCTTCAAGCAATTGACTGGGCTCACATAGCTGCTTGCAGGAGGTTTTTTAATACCAGCTTCTTTGCTGAAAATGTTACCATATTTTTCTTAATGGGGAAGTCTGTATACAGCTAGGTTAAAACTGGTTAAAACATGGAGATGATGAAACGCCTGAAATTAGAAACATTATTATAAACTTCTAAGCTAAAATTCAGTTGAAATTACAACTAAATAATATGTAGATTTTAGTGTAGGGTAGAAAGAAATGGAGAGGAGAGGAAGGGCCGAAAGAAAGTAGGAATAGAAGATGGCATGATACTTCGTCTATGAGAAGATGGAGAGGGCAATCCACCCACATTAACTCTTCATTCTCAAAATTAATTGCTCAATAAAAGGTGTCATTTTTACAGAACATTATTTGTATTTTCTTCATCAATGTCCAACAAGCTGTCGGACGATGCATCTCACTTTCCTTAACTTCCTTGTAAGATCTATTTTAGATCTGACAAGGAAGTATATCTGTATATCTGTATATCTGTAAATCTGTACTGTATATCTTATAGAAAAAGGGGTGATATTCGAACTTCCAAATTTATTTTTATTCATGTTCATTTTGTGTCACTATTCTCTTAATCCTCAAACAATGGGATGCCTCGCGGTGGACCGAGCAATATAGGGATAAGGAATCCAACTAGGCAGTCCCGTGTTGTAGGCATTGCCCCATCTAATTCTATATTAATCCCCTAACAATGGCAGACCTCGCGGTTGACCCAGGCACAAGAGATAAGGAATGCCTACAACACGGAATGACTACGACCGGGGGCATCTCTCTATCGTGTCCAGTCAACTCAACCCATGAACTCAACCGCAAGGCCTCCATAATCCAGGGTTTAAGATCAGGGTGAAACAAAATACACGAATACAAATAAAATTGGAAGTTCCTAAACCTCCTGATGCCATTCTATGGAAATAGTAAATGATTATGCTAATCCAAGATGTACTCAATAAATTAAAATTAAAAACTATTCCAGTAGAAGATTCGGTTCGAGTAGTTGTTCCAGTAAACTCTCTTCACTGGTCAAGGCATATCTATCTATGCGTTTCATGGATGTATTGCTATAAACGTTAATCACAAAACTGACTGGGGTTTCCATTTTATTAATCTGCCTGGTCTTTAAACATATATTTAAAGTAAAAACCTTCTATCGAAGTAACGTTCAATAATTTTATTTCAGGCAAAGCTTTCATTTTATTAACATTTCTGAAATCTGAGTATTTTTCATACACAGCTTGTATACGTGATGCATGTGTAGAATAATATAAAAATTATAGCCAGTTCTGGTCACCCAACTCACCTACCTACCTACATAACCTACTTCTAGTTCTAAACTATAAAACCCCGTGTACATATATTTTATAATATTTCCTTAATATGTATACGGGGTTTTATGAATACTTCAAAAACCGACAAACTAAAACTTGAATTACTCCATGATTCTTGGGCCGATTTTATTGATTCATGTGCCATTTTAAAGCTAATTGCTAATGCTAGACGAAATAATCACTATTAGAGGCAACGCAGCACGGAGAGCGCGGATAAACGCTGCGGCAAGCGTTTGCGCGCATTTTTTTCGGAATTGCCAAAATTTCCTTTCCAACAATCTGTCTAAGAT